>JAVJIF010027226.1:0-38694 GCA_038442645.1 Agave tequilana | reverse complement strand
CTGAACTAGTCCTTATAAGAGCCTAATAACGTTCAATCGGGGAGAAAATACAGTTTTCAAAAGCTGAAAGTAGTAATACATAGTTTTATGTATAATTACAAAATTAAACTAGTTTCTAGTCTTAATTGAGAAGCTTGACTTAAATGTCAAACTTTCCGCCCCGATTGGCCTAACTGGGCCTCATAAGAGTCGAATAGGGACCAAACGGGAGGAAAACATGGTTTTCAAAGGCCCTGAATGGTGTTACATTATTTTTATGTACAATTACTAATAATGAGCCTTGTTTCTAGTGTTAATGAGAAAGTTTGACGAAAAGTCAAACTTTCAGTCCCGATTGGCCTAAACTAGGCATTATAATAGCCGATTAGGGCCTAAACAGGGAGAAAATGAGGTTTTCAAGAGTCATTAGCAGTAGCACATAGTTTTTCTGTATAATTATTACTATTCAAACTAGTTTCTAATCTTAATTGAAAAGTTTTACCAAAAATCAAACTTTCAGTCTCGAATGGCCTAAACTACACCTTATAAGAGTCGAATAGTGACTAAACGGGAGGAAAATATGGTTTTCAAGGGCCGTAAAAGGTATTACATAGTGCTATGTACAATTACTACTGAATAACATTATTTTAGTGTTAATTGAGAAGTTTAACTAAAATTGAAACTTTCAGCTCCTATTGGCCTGATTTAGGCCTTATAAGAGCCTAATGGGTCCAATCAGAGAGAAAATAAAGTTTTCAAAAGTCAGGAGTTGTATTATATAGTTTTTATGTATAATTATTACTAAATAAACTTATTTCTAGTCTTAATTGGAAAGTTTGACCAAAATTCAAACTTTCAGCCCTTATTGGTCTGAACTAGGCCTTATAGATCCGAATATGGCCCAAACCGGAAGAAAATATGATTTTCAAGAGCTTATAGTGGTATTACATAGTTTCTATGTATAATTACTACTAATTTATTTTATTTCTAGCGTTAATTGGGATTACTGACCTAAAGTCAAACTTGCATCTCCGATTGGCCTGGGCCGCCATATAAGAGCCGAACAAGGCCCAAACAGGGAGAAATGAGGTTTTTAAGAGTCGGATGTAGTATCACATAGTTTTTATGTGTAATTACTACTGATTAAACTTATTTCTAGTCTTAATTGGGAAGTATTACCAAAGTTAAACTTTCAGCCCCGATTGGCCAGAACCAGGTCTTATAAGAACCATTAGGGCCCAAACGGGGAGAAACCATGATTTGCAGGATTTGGGAGTAGTTCACATAGTTTCTATGTATAAACTGTAACTAATTAATTGTTTCTATTTATTATTTGTAAGTTTGACCTAAATTCAAACTTTCAGCCCCGATTAGCCAGAACTAGGCCTTATAAGTACCAAATAAGGGCCAAACTAGAGGAAAACATTATTTTCAAGAGTTAAGAGTGATATTACTTAGTTTTCATGTACAATTACTGCGAATTAACCTTGTTTCTAGTGTTTATTGGGAAGTTTGACCAAAAATTAAACTTTAAGCTCTTGATAACATAAACTAGGCCTTATAAGAGCCGAATAGGACCCAAACAGGTAAAAAAGCGATTTCCCTTTAGGACCCTATACTACTAATTAAAATTAATTTAAGTTTAATTAGGAAGTTTGGCCAAAAGTCGAACATTAAGCCCTTATTGGCCTGAACTAGGCCTTATTAGAGCTGAATAGGGCCAAAATAGGGAGAAAACGAGTTTTTTAAGAGCCGAGAGTAGTATTACAAAGTTTTTATAATAACCACTATAAGTTAAACTTTTTTTTATTCTTAATTTGTAAGTTTAATCAAAGTAAAACTTTCAGCCCTGATTGGCCTTATAAGAATCGAAAAGGGACTAAACGGGAAGAAAACATGGTTTTCAAAGGCCGTGAATAATATTATATAGTTTTTATGTACAATTACTACTAACTAATTACCCTTGTTTTCAGTGTTAATTGGGAAGTTTGATCAAGATCAAACTTTCAGCCCCGATTGGTAGGTCTTATAAGAGCCAAATAGGGACCAAAATGGAGGAAAACATAGTTTTCAAGGGCTGTGAATGGTATTACATAATTTATATGTACAATTACGACTAATTAACCTTATTTCTAGTGTTGTTGAGAAGTTTGACTCAAAGTCAAACTTTTAGCCCTATTTGGTCTGGACAAGACCTTATAATAATAAGAGCCGAATATGGTACAAAACGGGGAAAACAAGGTTACCAAGAGCAAGGAGAAGTAATACATAATTTTACGTATAATTACTACTAAATAAACTTGTTTCTCGTCTTAATTGGGAAGTTTTACCAAAAGTCAAACTTTCAGCCCCGATTGGTCTGAACTAGGCTTTATAAGAGCCGAATAGGGACCAACGGGAGGAAAACATGGTTTTCTAGGCCATGAATGGTATTACATAGTTTCTATGTACAATTACTACTAATTAACTTTGTTTCTACTGTTAATTGAAAAGTTTGACCAAGAGTTAAAATTTCAGCCCCGATTGGCCTGAGTAAGCCTTATAAGAGCCGATTAGGACCCAAACGGGGAGAAAACGAGATTTTCAAGAACCGAGAGTAGTATGACAAAGTTTTTATATATAATTACCACTAATTAAACTTGTTTTTAGTCGTAATTATAAAGTTTAGCTAAAAGTCAAACCTTCAGTCTTATTAGCCTGAATTAGGCCTTATTAGAGCCGAATAGGACCAAAACGGGAGAAAATAAGGTTTTCAACTGCTGAGAGTGGTATTACATAGTTTTTATGTACAATTAGTACTAATTAACCTTATTTCTAGTGTTAATTAGAATGTTTGACCAATAGTCAAACTTTCAGCCCTTATTAGTCTGACTAGGCCTTATAAGAGCCGAATAAAGCAAAAATAGGGAGAAAACGAGGTTTCCAAGAGATGGGAGTAGAATAACAAAGTTTTTATGTATAATTATTACTAATTAAACTTATTTTTAAGTTTGACCAAAAGTCAAACTTTCATCCCCGATTAGCCTGAACTAAGCCTTATAGAGCCGAATA
This sequence comes from Agave tequilana, assembly GCA_038442645.1. Lineage (NCBI taxonomy): Eukaryota > Viridiplantae > Streptophyta > Magnoliopsida > Asparagales > Asparagaceae > Agave > Agave tequilana. The sequence continues at coordinate 35,664 of JAVJIF010027226.1, read as the reverse complement.
GGGACCAAACGGGAGGAAAACATGGTTTTCAAGGGCCGTAAATAGTATTACATAGTTTCTATATACAATTACTACTAATTAACCTTATTTATAGGTTTGACCAAAAGTCAAATTTTCAGTCCCGATTGGCGTGAACTAAGCCATATAATATCTGATTAGAGCCCAAAAGGGGAGAAAAGGAGGTTTTCAAGAGCTGAGAGTAGTAATACATAATTTTTATGTATAATTACTACAAATTAAACTATTTTCTAGTCTTAATTGAGAAGTTTTACTAAAGTCAAGTTTTCAGCCCCGATTAGCCTGAAGTAGGCCTTATATGAGCCGAATAGGGACCAAACGGGAGGAAAACATGATTTCAAGGGCCGAGAATGGTATTACATAGTTCTATATACAATTTCTATTGATTAAGCTTTTTTCTAGTGTTAATTGAGATGTTTGACCAGAACTGAAACTTTTAGACCCTATTGGCCCTAAAAGGGCCTTATAAGAGCCTAATAGGGTCCGAAACTGGAGAAAATAAGGTTTTCATGTGCTGAGAGTGGTATTACATAGTTTCTATGTACGATTAGTACTAATTAACCTTATTTTTAGTGTTAATTGGAAAGTTTGACCAAAAGTCAAACTTTCAGCCCATATCAGCCTGAACTAGGCCTTATAAGAGCCGAACAAAGCCCAAACGGGGAGAAAACGAGGTTTTCAAGAGCCGGGAGTAGAATGACATAGTTTTTATGTATAATTAATACTAATTAAACTTATTTCTACGTTTGACCAAAAGTAAAACTTTCACCTCCGATTGGCTTGAACTAGGCCTTATAAGTGCCAAATAGAGACCAAACGGGAGGAAAAAATGGTTTTCAACGGCCGTGAATTGTATTACATAGTTTCTATGTATAATTAATACTAATTAATCTTGTTTATGGTGTTAATTGGGATGTTTGATCAAAAGTCAAACTTTGAGCCCCGATTGGCGTGAACTAGGCCTTATAATAGCCGATTAAGGCCCAAACGGAGAGAAAACAAAATTTTCAAGAGTCAAGAGTAGTAATACATAGTTTCTATGTATAATTACTACAAATTAAACTAATTTCAAGTCTTAATTGAGAAGTTTTACTAAAAGTCAAGTTTTCAGCCCCGATTGGCCTGAGTAGGCCTTATAAGAGCCGAATAGGCACTAAACGGGAGGAAAACATGATTTTCAAGGGCCGAGAATTGTATTACGTAATTCTATGTACAATTTCTATTGATTAACCTTTTTTCTTGTGTTAATTGGGAAGTTTTAACAGAACTGAAACTTTTAGCCCCTATTGGCCCGAAAGGGCCTTATTCTGCCTAATAGGATCCAAACGGGGAGAAAATACAGTTTTCAAAAGTCAGAAGTAGTAATATATAGTTTTTATATATAATTACTACTAATATACTAGTTTCTAGTCTTAACTGAGAAGTTTTACCAAAAGTGAAACTTTCAGTCACGATTGGTCTAAAGAAGACCTTACAATGGCCGATTAAGGCCCAAACAGAGGAAAAACGCAGTTTTAAGAGCTGAGAATAATAATACATAGTTTTCATGTTTAATTACTACTAATTAAACTAGTTTCTAGTGTTAATTGAGAATACCAAGTGCCAATCTTTCAGCCTCGATTAGCCTGAACTAGACCTTATATGAGCCGAATAGGGCCCAAACGGGAGAAAACATGGTTTTCAAGGGCTGAGGGTGGTATTGTATAGTTTCTATATACAATTATTACTAATTAACCTTGTTTCTAATATTAAATTGGAAATTTTGAACAAAAGTCAAACTTCAGCCCTGATTAACCTGAACTAGTCCTTATAAGAGCCTAATAACGTCCAATCGGGAGAAAATATAGTTTTCAAAAGCCGAAAGTGGTAATACATAGTTTTTATGTATAATTAATACTAATTAAACTAGTTTCTAGTCTTAATTGAGAAATTTGACTTAAAAGTCAAACTTTCAGTCCCAATTGGCCTGACCTGGGCTTTATAAGAGCTGAATAGGGACCAAACGGCAGGAAAACATGGTTTTCAAAGGCCCTGAATGGTGTTACATTATTTTTATGTACAATTACTAATAATTAGCCTTATTTCTAATGTTAATGAGAAAGTTTGACCAAAAGTCAAACTTTCAGTTCCGATTGGCTTACACTAGGCATTATAATAGCCGATTAGGGCCGAAACAGGGAGAAAATGAGGTTTTCAAGAGTCATTAGCAGTGGCACATAGTTTTTCTGTATAATTATTACTATTTAAACTAGTTTCTAATCTTAATTGGAAAGTTTTACCAAAAATCAGACTTTCAGCCTCGATTGGCGTAAACTACACCTTATAAGAGTCGAATAATGACTAAACGGGAGGAAAATATGGTTTTCAAGGACCGTAAAAGGTATTACATAGTGCTATGTACAATTACTACTGAATAACCTTATTTCTAGTGTTAATTGAGAAGTTTGACTAAAATTAAAACTTTCAGCTCCTATTGGCCTGAATTAGGCCATATTCGTGTCCAATCAGAGAGAAAATACAGTTTTCAAAAGTAAGGAGTTGTATTATATTATTTTTATGTATAATTATTACTAAATAAGTTTATTTCTAGTATTAATTGGAAAGTTTGACTAAAGTCAAACTTTTATCCCCGATTAGCCTGAACTAGGCCTTATAGAGCCGAATAGGGACCAAACGGGTGAAAAACATGATTTTCAAGGGCCGTGAATAGTATTACATAGTTTCTGTATACAATTACTACTAATTAACCTTGTTTATAGTGTTAATTGAGAAGTTTGACCAAAAGTCAAACTTTCAGCCCCGATTGGCGTGAACAAAGCCATGTAATAGCTGATTAGAGCCCAAAAGGGAGAAAAATGAGGTTTTCAAGAGCTGAGAGTAGTAATACATAATTTTTATGTATAATTACTACAATTAAACTATTTTCTAGTCTTAATTGAGACGTTTTATTAAAAGTCTAGTTTTCAGCCCCGATTGGCCTGAAGTAGGCCTTATAAGAGCCGAATTGGATTAGCGATATATGGGACATGAAATTAATTTCAACTTTGAAATATGGTTACAATATTACTTAGTAAAACAAGGCATCGATGACCCATTCAATCAATCCCAAATTAATGTTCAGACCAGCCTATACAAAAAATGGCAACTGACAGATGGAAACGTTGTGACTTCAATCCATCCTCCATTACAATCTATCAAGATTCCAACCAACGAAGGAGAAGTAACTGCTTCCCCTTTCAAAAGAGGGAAAAATAATAACGAACCAGTCAACATTGAAGATATTAAAAAGGTATATCATCAGAACAACTATTCAAACCAAATGTTACACTCCATAGCGCATCAAGTTGATTCCTTATCCACAGAAATTAAAGGAATTCAAAAGGAGTCTAAATCTAAATTCCCACTAAGTTATTCGGCACCACATTTCCAGCCAGCAAGTTTGCCTGTAGAAAATGTCCGACCAATGAACTTATTAGGACAAATAACTCAAGCTTTAGAAAAAATTAATGAAAACATTCCAAGCACGTCAAAAATAAATATTATACAAACAGGATGATTCAGAATCCGAATCTACGGATAGCTCAGATAATTCATTAATACAACAAATAAACCAAATAGAAGACAGTATCCAGGAAACAAATCCCAATCAAGAAATTTATCGAATTAATACAAGATATAAGAAAAGCAACAATTCATATAGAAATAATTGGAGGAACGACTACAATAACGACTGGCGAAAAGGCCAGACTAGGAATTATTACCCAAGGCCAACACCTCCAGACATCCAATATGAGGAAAAGGCTATATTCAAATCAAGCTATGATGGTACTTCTGTCTACGAATGGAATATAGACGGAAAGAGTGAGTATGAAATACTCAATACATTACAAGAAATAGGTATGGCAGTAACAGCCTATAAAACAAATCGATTACCCGAACAAAACGCTACAGTCTACATAGTCACTGGTTTTTACTGGGCAATTAAAATATTGGTGGGATAACTCATTAACCTAGAAGAAAAACAAACAATTCTGAATCACGAAATAGAGGTAGAAGACGCCCAAGGAACAATTACAAAGAAAAATGATTCTGCCAGTTTTCTCATAATTACTATAGCAACACACTTTGTAGGAAATCCTGCAGAAGAATTAGGATCTTTAAACATATCCCTTACTAATTTAAAATGTCCAACCCTTACTGACTTCAAATGGTATAAAGACATGTTCCTAACCTATGTATTAAAACGATCAGATTCAACTAAATCGTTTTGGAAGGAAAATTCATAACTGGACTACCCAATTTGTTTTCCCAAAGGGTTCTTACAAACATTAAAAAGGCTATGGGAGCCGAAGATGATAATGCTGATTTTAGCACTATCACATATGGTCAACTATTTGCATTCGTAAAAAGGAAGCTCTACAAGCTTGCCAAGAGTTAAAATTCCAAGCCAAATATGGAAACAGAGAGAAGAGATGGGCTCTTTCTGTGAAGCATTTGGAATTACAGGGATAAGAGCCCCCTCTACTGAAAGAAGGCGCAATCAAAAGATGAGCCATTACAAAAATTATAAGACAAGAAGACGAGAATATCCTCAAAATCCTAAAACAAGAAAACGTGACTATTCTCAAAAATATTCAAATGAAAACTACTACCAAAATAAATCCAAGCCAATCACTTGCTACAAATGTGGAAAGACTGGCCACATGGCAAATAAATGCAAATCAAAAGAGAAAAGAAAAAAAACTGATAATAATAAAATTAATGAAATCATAGATAATATGACGGACTTAGAACACAACATCAAGAAGAGACTTAAAGAAAGATTTCAAATCATCTCCGAAATCAATAGAGTATCCGATGATAATGAATATTATGACTCATCAAGCTCTAGTAACTCCGACTGTAAATGTAAAACAATCAATATGATCAAAGAAAATACTTTCAAAACACGTAATTCAGAGAAAAAATCGAAAGAGTTAATATTCGACATGATACAACAAATTCCTGATTTAAAACACAAAAGGAACATCTAGAAAAACTAAGAACTCTAATAGTTAATGAAGAAGAAGAAAAGGATAATTTAACTCAACCTTTCAGCATTTCAAAACTCTTCAAAACTTATCCAATAAATTCCACTTTAGGAACCAAACCAAACGACATTCGTAAACTCCAAACAGAGATACAACTCCTAAAAGATGAAATCAGATTCGTTAAAGAAAATCTACGACAAATAGAAACAAGAAATCTTGCATATGAAACACAGATGTGCCTTATCCAAAACCATATTGATAAAACAAGGAAAACAATTACACCAGAATCATTAGAAGAACCACCACCCTTTTCCCTGAATGAAATAAATATTTCAACCAATTACCCATCTGATCCTAAATTCATCACCACCATTGAAAAATTCAAATACCAAAAATGGTTCATATTCATAACCCTGACCATCGACGATTCAAAACTAACCCTTACAGCCATGATTGATTCAGGAGCCGACCACAGTGTCATTAGAAACGGATTAGTGATCTCATTGGCAAAAATGAAACTATTCCAAACCTCCATTAGATTCTTAGGGCATGATATTCACAGGGGAACTATAACACCAATCAACAGATCAATAGAATTCGCAAATAAATTCCCTGATGAAATTAAAGACAAAACGCAACTGCAAAGGTTCCTAGGATGTTTAAACTACGTATCCGATTACATTCCCAAAATACGAATTACTTGTGCACCGTTATTTAAAAGACTTCAAAAGAACCCCCCAGCCTGGTCAGATAAGCTTACCCAAATAGTCAGGCAAGTCAAAGAAAAGTTCACACATTACCTTGCCTATGCATTCCGCATCCTCATGCATTCATGATAGTAGAAACAGATGCATCCGACATAGGATACGGAGGTATACTAAAACAAAGACCCATGCATTCATCACAAGAGCAATTAGTTAGATTTCATTCTGGCATTTGGTTAGGCCCTCAAAAATCATATTCCACAATTAAAAAAGAAATACTTTCCATTGTCCAATGCATTTCCAAATTTCAAGATGATCTTCTAAACAAAAAATTCCTTCTTCGTATTGACTGCCAGTCTGCCAAATATATTCTTGAAAAAGATGTTCAAATATTGCATCTAAACAAATCTTTGCCAGATGGCAAGCTATTCTTTCTGTTTTTGATTTTACCATTGAATATCTCAGAGGTTCTAATAATTCTTTACCTGATTTTCTAACTCGTGAATTTTTAACAACAGATTCAAAATGACTGGTGACAAAGGCAAATCGCCTATTCATCAATTTCTTAAATTCAAATTAAGCTCAGACAAAGGCGAATCACTGATTGCCTCATCCTCTAACACTGATAAAGGCAAATCCCTACTACCTCATCTTCTCATAGGAACGGAGCAAGTACTCAAAAAAGGGTAAAACGCCCCCTACTATTCCTCCAAGACAGACGCCCCTTACTATTCCTCAAAGATTGGTCTTCTTTCAGAATGATCGTTCAAAAGTTCTTTATGATATGATAGAATATCTTCCTTCCACACTCTCCGACCACATACAACAATTACCCAGCACTAGTGAAGCCCAACTAGTCCATCAAATAAACCAACTTTACCACATCTCCCCTCAAGGCTCCCTCCTAGTGAACGAGCAAAAATATTCCAGTCTCAGAATCCTTTTATTCCCAGAAACTCCTCGATCACAAAAAATCTGGACCATCGAAAATGGTCTTTGTTATGGACTAGTCTCTGACTCCTACAGAGACCGTATTCATCTATTTCCTACCCTAACCAACGCCTCTCTGAAACTCAAAGATCTTTGTTCCATGAAACTGTATTTCAAATTCTATTCAACTCCTCCCGTCTGGGAAGATGAATCATACCTGCCAGCTCAACACCTCGTCTTCATTACTGAACACTATAATTGGTTGCGATATCCTGATGAACGATTTCTCACTACACCTGGCGCCAAATATTATGATCCAAAGGAACACCCAATACCTCCTACAATTTCCCCACTTAATCTACGGATTGATCAAGTTTATACCCAACTTCATATACAACGTATCATGGAAACATTTCCAGAGGGTTTTCACATCTTTCATCACTCCCAAACTGGATCTTTGCTACCAATGTCCAAGGCGTTCTCAATTTACTAGTACCACAGTTCTCTGGTAGCTTCCTTCATGAACCAAGATGGACATCTCCTCCATGGCATTAAAAAAAAAAAAAAAAAGAGAGAAAAAAAAGAGAAAGAAAAAAAAAAGAAAGAAAAAAAAAAAAAGGCATTCTCTCAACACCAAAAGCAGGCTCCGACAAGACTCAAAGCTGCTGGTGTTCCCTCAAAAGCATCCAAAGACAGATTCCTCCCCACAAAGGACGAACTGACAGATTCCTCTCCAGACAAAGGAAGAAATGACTCAAAGCTGCAAAAGGTGACAGATTCCTCTCTGACAAAGGACGAACTGACAGATTCCTCTCCAGACAAAGGAAGAAATGACTTAAAGCTGCAAGATTCGTGACAGATTCCTCTCTGACAAAGGACGAACTGACAGATTCCTCTCCAGACAAAGGAAGAAATGACTTAAAGCTGCAAGATTCCAAAGCCGACAAAGTAAGACAAGACTCAAAAGCAACTCTCCGGACCGACAAAGGACGAAGTGACTCAAAGTGACAGATTCCTCTCCGGACCGACAAAGGACGAAGTGACTCAAAGTGACAGATTCCTCTCCAGACAGACAAAGGACGAAGTGACTCAAAGTTGCAAGACTCCAAAACCGACAAAGCAAGACATGACACAAAGAAAAGAAATGACAAGATTCCTCGCCAACTCATCACTCCAGAAGACTCGACTCCTCTCTATAAATTCAAGGCTTCCTCAACCATTCAGAATCAGAGCTAATTCAGAGTAAGAAAAACAGAGCGAATTCAGAGCCAAAAAACTAGAAAATTCCTCCTTGTAATCAAAAATCCTCTCCCTCTTCCTCAAGCAGTTCCAAGTTGTATTCCTACTTCCTGTTGTATCCATTTCAAAGATCATTAGATCTAATCAACCGTTGTAAGTTCTTCTTCTCTCTGTAATTCAATCTTAATATTCCATCTTGATTATACACTGTGTCTAAAGCTCTCACATATCATTTAGCACTGCATAACAAAAATTTCAAAAAAGTTACTGTTCATATTTACTGTAGCAAAGTCACTGTAGCATTTTACTGTAGCAAAGTCACTGTTCATTTTACTGTTCATACGTACGGTACTGTTCATACATACATCCACTGTTCATATACTGTACTATTCACTGTTTATACACAACGAGAATTCAAAGTTCTAAATAAATCTCAGTCTATATCATATCTACCCTTGTTCCCTGACTAGCTTTGACCCCCTGGGCCCCCTTCCTGATTTACTGTAGCAAAGTCACTGTAGCATTTTACTGTAGCAAAGTCACTGTTCATTTTACTGTTCATACGTACGGCTCTGATACCAGGAAGGGGCCCAGGGGGTCAAAGCTAGTCAGGAACAAGGGTAGATATGATATAGACTGAGATTTATTTAGAACTTTGAATTCTCGTTGTGTATAAACAGTGAATAGTACAGTATATGAACAGTGGATGTATGTATGAACAGTACCGTACGTATGAACAGTAAAATGAACAGTGACTTTGCTACAGTAAAATGCTACAGTGACTTTGCTACAGTAAATATGAACAGTAACTTTTTTGAAATTTTTGTTATGCAGTGCTAAATGATATGTGAGAGCTTTAGACACAGTGTATAATCAAGATGGAATATTAAGATTGAATTACAGAGAGAAGAAGAACTTACAACGGTTGATTAGATCTAATGATCTTTGAAATTGGATACAACAGGAAGTAGGAATACAACTTGGAACTGCTTGAGGAAGAGGGAGAGGATTTTTGATTACAAGGAGGAATTTTTCTAGTTTTTTGGCTCTGAATTCGCTCTGTTTTTCTTACTCTGAATTAGCTCTGCCCTTGAATGGTTGAGGAAGCTTTGAATTTATAGAGAGGAGTTGAGTCTTCTGGAGTGATGAGCTGGTGAGGAATCTTGTCATTTCTTTGCTTTGAGTCTTGTCTTACTTTGTCGGTTTTGGAATCTTGCAGCTTTGAGTCACTTCGTCCTTTGTCTGTCTGGAGAGGAATCTGTCACTTTGAGTCACTTCGTCCTTTGTCAGTTGCTTTTGAGTCTTATCTTTCTTTGTCGGATTTGGAATCTTGCAGCTTTGAGTCATTTCTTCCTTTGTCTGGAGAGGAATCTGTCACTTTGAGTCACTTTGTCCTTTGTCAGTTGCTTTTGAGTCTTATCGTTCTTTGTCGGATTTGGAATCTTGCAGCTTTGAGTCAAGTCTTGGTTTGTCTGGGGAGGAATCTGTCACCTGTCACCTTTTGAGTCACTTCAGCCTTTTGTCTGGAGAGGAATCTGTCATTGGATGCTTTTGAGGGAATATTGAGTCTTTTGGTCTTCCGTCGGAGCCTGCTTTGAATGTTGTTTCTTTTGAGAGAAGGCTGATTTTTTGAGTGCTGCTGAGAGAATGCTGATTTTTTTTTTTTTTTTTTTTGAGACCTTTGAAATATTCACATATCAAATGGGTCCTGACCCCCTACTGGGTCAAGTGGCGGATCAATGGGTGAAGAGGATGCAGTAGAGCTGGTTTTTGATTTGGCGAGTTATTTTTGCATCTTTTTGAATTCCTGGAATTTTAAAAATTGTTGAAATTCATCCTCAGAGTCTGAATCTTCTTGAATTGTCGTTGAGGCCTTTTGAACGGGTTTTGAAGAATCAACGTGCTTAGAGACTTGTTGAATTTGATGTTGGAATTTCCTGCCGGAGGTGAGGAACTCGCCAACTGTTGATTCTGAGCATAGATTTTGGTTGAACTTGTCCCACCATTTGATTTTGAATTCCCGAACTAAACTCATTGGGAATTTGTCTGTGGCGCTGTAGTGCTGAGTGATTTGGTAACTCCAGCAAAAGATCCATGGAACCTTGAATTCTTTGTAGTATTGGATTGTTTTGATGTAATGTAATCCTTTGGCTTGGAAGAGGTATCTGTTGAAGCCTTTGAGTGCTGTTGGTGGTAGTATATTGGTTGTAGGCCCGTACGAATGCCACCATTCGTAGAACCATACTGGGAACTCGTCTTGGCAATTGGTGTGGAAGGTGAAGAACCATGAATGATCGAAGGGCCTGAGAAGGAATGCTCGATACCAGGCCATCCTGTAATCATGATAAGTATATCCCTTTGGAATGTAGTTGATTGTGAATTCCCTTGTTGTAGCAAGAGATGCCCATTCTATTGGCCGAATAATTTTCTTGATAACACACTTTGAGTAGGAGATCCTGTCTGGATTGCTGTTGTCCATAGTATGATAAAGCTCTATTGAACCAGAGTCAATGAGAACTAGTTCATAGTATCTTTGTGTTTTGAGTGGATCATCTGGAAGCCATTGGCAGCCGGCTGGTAGGAGTTTATTTACGAATGAACAAAGTGCTTTGTAGTCAGGGATCTTAGTGAAGTTGGTGAGGATTATATACTCAGGATTTGTCTTGGTGAAATATGGAGATGAATCGGATTGAGGTCGTGGGGTACTTTGAGTCTTTGTGGGAGTTGTTACAGCAAAGGGAAGAGGGGGAAAGTTACCAAGGACTTGGAATCTGTTATGACTTTGAATGGGAGATGTTGAAAGAGATGAGATTTTTATTTCATAATCTTTAGGATTGACTGTCTTCTGGATGGGAGATTTTCCTTTGTCCATTATGAATCTGTGGTAAAGAATCCAAGGGTTATACTGGGGTATTGTTTGGATGGAATAAATGCATGCAGAATGCAATGACTCTTGTGTATGAATGCTATGATAAATTGTATCATTTTGTAGGGTATTTAAGTTTTTGGACTGGATAGGGGTATAAATCTGAATATGATTTCTTGTCCCATCACTCTTGTACCTAATCCTTTTGAGTCAACCCAGAATGGATAAATTTGAGTTAAAAATGGTATCCCTAATATTATATCAGTGTTCAAATTTTCAATAACAATGAATTGGTGTTTGAAACAAATGTTCTCATTACATATTGATATCTTTGTTATTTTTCCTATAACCTTTAAAGGTGAATCATTTGCTGTGATTAATTTTTCTTTTGTGGGTTCATAATTCTTTGTTGGAAATATACCGTTTCTAATGACACTGTGGTCGGCTCCTGAATCAATCATGGCTGTAAGGGTTAGTTTTGAATCGTCGATGGTCAGGGTTATGAATATGAACCATTTTTGGTATTTGAATTTTTCAATGGTGGTGATGAATTTAGGATCAGATGGGTAATTGGTTGAAATATTTATTTCATTCAGGGAAAAGGGTGGTGGTTCTTCTAATGATTCTGGTGTAATTGTTTTTCCTTTTGTTTTATCAATATGGTTTTGGATAAGGCACATCTGTGTTTCATATGCAAGATTTCTTGTTTCTATTTGTCGTAGATTTTCTTTAACGAATCTGATTTCATCTTTTAGGAGTTGTATCTCTGTTTGGAGTTTACGAATGTCGTTTGGTTTGGTTCCTAAAGTGGAATTTATTGGATAAGTTTCGAAGAGTTTTGAAATGTTGAAAGGTTGAGTTAAATTATCCTTTTCTTCTTCTTCATTAACTATTAGAGTTCTTAGTTTTTCTAGATGTTCCTTTTGTGTTTTTAAATCAGGAATTTGTTGTATCATGTCGAATATTAACTCTTTCGATTTTTTCTCTGAATGATATTTTCTTTGTTTGCAATATTGATTGATTGTTACATTTACAGTCGGAGTTACTAGAGCTTGATGAGTCATAATATTCATTATCATCGGATACTCTATGATTTCGGAGATGATTTGAAATCTTTCTTTAAGTCTCTTCTTGATGTTGTGTTCTAAGTCCGTCATATTATCTATGATTTCATTAATTTTATCAGTTTTTTTTCTTTTCTCTTTTGATTTGCATTTATTTGCCATGTGGCCAGTCTTTCCACATTTGTAGCAAGTGATTGGCTTGGATTTATTTTGGTAGTAGTTTTCATTTGAATATTTTTGAGAATAGTCACGTTTTCTTGTTTTAGGATTTTGAGGATATTCTCGTCTTCTTGTCTTATAATTTTTGTAATGGCTCATCTTTTGATTGCGCCTTCTTTCAGTAGAGGGGGCTCTTATCCCTGTAATTCCAAATGCTTCACAGAAAGAGCCCATCTCTTCTCTCTTGTTTCCATATTTGGCTTGGAATTTTAACTCTTGCAAGCTTGTAGAGCTTCCTTTTTTACGAATGCAAATAGTTGACCATATGTGATAGTGCTAAAATCAGCATTATCATCTTCGGCTCCCATAGCCTTTTTAATGTTTGTAAGAACCCTTTGGGAAAACAAATTGGGTAGTCCAGTTATGAATTTTTCCTTCCAAAACGATTTAGTTGAATCTGATCGTTTTAATACATAGGTTAGGAACATGTCTTTATACCATCTGAAGTCAGTAAGGGTTGGACATTTTAAATTAGTAAGGGATATGTTTAAAGATCCTAATTCTTCTGCAGGATTTCCTACAAAGTGTGTTGCTATAGTAATTATGAGAAAACTGGCAGAATCATTTTCTTTGTAATTGTTCCTTGGGCGTCTTCTACCTCTATTTCGTGATTCAGAATTGTTTGTTTTTCTTCTAGGGTTAATGAGTTATCCCACCAATATTTTAATTGCCCAGTAAAACCAGTGACTATGTAGACTGTAGCGTTTTGTTCGGGTAATCGATTTGTTTTATAGGCTGTTACTGCCATACCTATTTCTTGTAATGTATTGAGTATTTCATACTCACTCTTTCCGTCTATATTCCATTCGTAGACAGAAGTACCATCATAGCTTGATTTGAATATAGCCTTTTCCTCATATTGGATGTCTAGAGGTGTTGGCCTTGGGTAATAATTCCTAGTGTTGGCCTTGGGTAATAATAATGTATTGAGTGTTGGCCAGTCGTTATTGTAGTCGTTCCTCCAATTATTTCTATATGAATTGTTGCTTTTCTTATATCTTGTATTAATTCGATAAATTTCTTGATTGGGATTTGTTTCCTGGATACTGTCTTCTATTTGGTTTATTTGTTGTATTAATGAATTATCTGAGCTATCCGTAGATTCGGATTCTGAATCATCCTGTTCTTGTATAATATTTATTTTTGACGTGCTTGGAATGTTTTCATTAATTTTTTCTAAAGCTTGAGTTATTTGTCCTAATAAGTTCATTGGTCGGACATTTTCTACAGGCAAACTTGCTGGCTGGAAATGTGGTGCCGAATAACTTAGTGGGAATTTAGATTTAGACTCCTTTTGAATTCCTTTAATTTCTGTGGATAAGGAATCAACTTGATGCGCTATGGAGTGTAACATTTGGTTTGAATAGTTGTTCTGATGATATACCTTTTTAATATCTTCAATGTTGACTGGTTCGTTATTATTTTTCCCTCTTTTGAAAGGGGAAGCAGTTACTTCTCCTTCGTTGGTTGGAATCTTGATAGATTGTAATGGAGGATGGATTGAAGTCACAACGTTTCCATCTGTCAGTTGCCATTTTTTGTATAGGCTGGTCTGAACATTAATTTGGGATTGATTGAATGGGTCATCGATGCCTTGTTTTACTAAGTAATATTGTAACCATATTTCAAAGTTGAAATTAATTTCATGTTCCCATATATCGCTAATCCAATTCTTTGTTAATTGTTCTTGGTAGGTCCTATGGAGTTTTGAGAACCAATCAAAATGTTTGGACTCTTCACGAAATTCTTGCATAAGATTAAAGCTATCGCTAATGAAGGGTTTTTTAATCATATTAATTTCTCCAGTAAATTCTGGTCTCATTTGGGATGATGTTGGAGAGTAGTTTTCTTGATTAACTTCTGGAAGGGGTGACTTATGGAATACTCTAATCGGTTGTTGGAATGAATATTCAGAACATGAATTTCTACTGGGTTCAACGTATCTAAAGGAGGTTGAAGGCCTTTCTCTGACAGAGTTGAATCTAATTAATACTGTCCCATCGTCTTCTTCTATTATATCTGAGATCTCAGTCCTCTCTATGTCTCTAGGGGTCTGAGGATTCTCTATTTTGAATTCGTCTGGAATGGTTATCTCATTCCATTTTAGTCTTTTAGGAACAAAAGTTTTTGACTGTTCAGCTTCTGTCTGAAGGATAACAGTTTCTTCTTGAGAACGGGAATCTATCATCTTGAATTTTGGGTTCATTTGGGAACTCATTAATTTATAATATAGCTTATACATGACTGATACTTGTTCGGTGAATTTTTCAAACTCATCACCTTGCAAATGGACGTCTAAGATTAATGAATTTAGGAATAATGGATCTGTTAAGGATACTGAGTAATTAGGCATACAGTTGAAGTATACTGGTCCATTACATATATTGGTTTGAATCATAGATAAGATGGATGCTTTATATCTTTTTAATCTTTTGTCTCGTAGAGCTGTGTAGACAGGTGTGTCTACACCAGTATGGACTAGTGGTTTGATAGCTACCTGTACTAGCCCAAAATGAATGTAGCGGAATCCCTTTTTAATGAACTCTTTTAATGCAAGTTTGGATAATAGATGAATAGTTTGGGATTTATTCTGGATATTGAATGTTTCTTCATGAATTTTTATAGCATATGAAGTTTTAAAGTCAAAGGTGCCTATACTGTAAATATTCTCTATTCTTTCACTGGGAATTCTCCATTCTAAAAATTGCTCATGAACTATATCTTCTCTACTTCTTACTACCTTTCTGTTTGATCCTGAGGTCGAACTGGAACCTAGAAACATTCTTCTAACTATATTGGTCATTACTAGTATGTAACTAACTGATGGGGTTGACCTTTCAGTAGACTGGAACACGGGAACACAATGCCTGGAACACCCTAATCTCTAACGGGCTTACCAACGGACTTACAAGCTTACCAACGCTTGCCAACGCCTACTAAAATTCAACAAGTCAGTTATTACTTACTTATGCTAACCAACAAGCAAGAAACTTGGCTCAGTCAAACTTGTCAATTATGACTAGAAATAAGATTAATTGGTTGTATTTGAATATAAAAACTATGTATTATCATTCCCTGGATCTTGAGAACCACATTTTCTCCCCATTGGGTCCTCTTCAACTCATATATATCCTAGTTCAGGCCAATCAGGGTGAAAGTTTGACTTTTGGTCAAACTTTCTAATTAAGACTAGAATCAAGATTAAATGGTAGTAATTGTATACGAAAACTCTATAATACTACTCCTGGCTCTTAAGAGCCACGTTTTCGCCATGTTTGGGCCCCTATTCGACTCTTCTAATCCTAATTCAGGCCAATAAGGGTCGAAAGTTTGACTTTTGGTCAAATTTCCCAATTAATAATATAAACAAGGTTAATTGGATATGATTGTACATAGAAACAATATAATACTACTCCCAGATCTTGAGAACCATGTTTTCCCTATGTTTTCCCCTATTCGGAACTTATTATAAGGCCTAGTCCAATCGGGGTTGAAAGTTTGGCATTTGGTCAAACTTCAAAATTAAGATTCGAAATAAGTTTAATAGATAATATTTGTACATCAAAACTATGCAATACCACTCTCGGCTCTTAAAAATCGCGTTTTCTCCCTGTTTATGGCATATTAAACTCTTATAAGGCTTAATTCAGGCCAATCGGGACTGAAAGTTTGAGTTTTGGTCAAACTTTCTAATTAAAACTAAAAACAAGACTAATTAGTAGCATTTATAGATAGAAACTATATAGTACCACTCACAGCTCTTCAAAACCACGTTTTCCCCCCTTTTAGGCTCTATTTGGCTCTTATAAGGAGTAATTCAAACCAATCGGGGCTGAGAGTTTAACTTTTGGTCAAACTCCTCAATTAAGGCTAGAAATAAGGTTAACTGGTAGCATCAGTCTATATCTTTGAATGGCATTACTTAGTTTCTAGTACATAGGAAAACATGATTTGCACACGTATATTGTTTGTACACACTCATGGATTGCTTGTCTCCTCCCATGTTTGATGTCTCCAACATTGACATGTGAAAATTTATGATGTCTATGTATCTAAAAACGTTAGGCTTGCATGTTTTCCTTGCCGCTACCAAGAAATCCTATCTTGGTAATAGCAAGCATATAGAGGCCAATGCACAAGCCCATGAGGCACTTAGAAACACGCTTAATAAAGAATATTTGTGCTTAGTTTCCAACTGTGATTCCACCTTTGCAGTGTGGAACACGTTGACCTCCTCCGAGTTACAAACGCCCAACATTGTGGAGGATGAATCTAGTGGAGAATCCGAGCAACAATGTTACATGGTCCAAGGGAATGACTCCCTTGAGGTATATTCGGAATCTCAATTAGATGATGATGATGCTAGTTCTTCTAGTAATGATTATGTTGATCCAAATGCTTTGAATGAAGAACTATGAATTGTATGTGAAAAATTGTTAGAAAAATATAATCTTTTAAAAAAGAAGAGTTTTGGACTTAACAAAGAAAATAAGGATTTGTGTTCAAAACTATATTTGGTTTTGCAAGAGAAGGAAGAGATTTCAAGTGAACGTGACTCACTTAAATCCCAACTTGAACTTGCCCTTAATGAAAACAAAATTTTGAAAACCAAAAATGATTGTGAAAATGTTTTAAAGAAAAATGAGGCTTTATCTTCAAAAGTTTATTTTGTTGTAAAAAAAAATGAATCTTTAAAAATGAAAATTATTTCTATTTCAAAGGAATTAGATTTGATGTCTAATGAAAATGTTTCTTTGAAAAATGATATGTCTACACATGTTTGCCATGCTAGTGTAGCTTCATCTAGCTCACCTATTGCATACCCCTCTTCTTCTATAATTGAAAATGATATAAATTTGTTAAAGAAGAATATGGATTATTTGGGCTCCACTTTGAGCCATTGTGCCATGAACCATATACGTTTGGAATCTATGTTTCAAAAGAAACAAGTGTCATCTTTGCATGCACACAAACCACGGCATACACATGCTCCTCACGTACACACTTATAACACGATGTATACTCATGTGTACACTTGTACACATTGTGGACGTAAAGGCCACCTTGCTAAATTTTGCTATGATAAGATACATGATATAAATTTAGCAACTAAATTTGTTTGGGTTAGGAAAGGAGCTAACCCCCATGGACCCAAAAGAGTGTGGGTACCAAAGACCACCCCTATTTTATTTGATGTAGGTGTGGGCTCTCGCATGACGTGAGAGTAATGGTGCCTTGAGGTGGATGCGTTCCGAGCTTAAAGGAAACTATTTGGATGCATCACTTTCAAGGGATGTTTGGTGGAAGGACCATCTTGTTTTGGAGATAAGGAGATGTGCCTCTTCGGTTTTGTTAACAATCTCTTACTCCTCATTTATGTTTACATGCTTTTCATTTCATTCATTATTTGCATGTTTTGATGTTTCATGATTAGTATGTTATATGTCATGATATTTAGATTAGTGATATACATGATTAGTTATTTGAGACACCCATGTTTAATATGGATTTATACTTTGTGTTCTCACATTTTGTTTTAACTAATGTGTATGTCCTAGATCTATGCATGTGCATATTGAGATGTTAATTGAGATGTTTGACCAGAACTGAAACTTTTTGATTAAGCCTGAAGTAGTTCTATATACAATTTCTATTGATTAAGCTTTTTTCTAGTGTTAATTGAGATGTTTGACCAGAACTGAAACTTTTAGCCCCTATTGGCCCGAAAAGGGCCTTATAAGAGCCTAATAGGGTCCGAAACGGGAGAAAATAAGGTTTTCATGTGCTGAGAGTGGTATTACATAGTTTCTATGTACGATTAGTACTAATTAACCTTATTTTTAGTGTTAATTGAAAGTTTGACCAAAAGTCAAACTTTCAGCCCATATCAGCCTGAACTAGGCCTTATAAGAGCCGAACAAAGCCCAAACGGGGAGAAAACGAGGTTTTCAAGAGCCGGGAGTAGAATGACATAGTTTTTATGTATAATTAATACTAATTAAACTTATTTCTACGTTTGACCAAAAGTAAAACTTTCACCTCCGATTGGCTTGAACTAGGCCTTATAAGTGCCAAATAGAGACCAAACGGGAGGAAAAAATGGTTTTCAACGGCCGTGAATTGTATTACATAGTTTCTATGTATAATTAATACTAATTAATCTTTTTATGGTGTTAATTGGGATGTTTGATCAAAAGTCAAACTTTGAGCCCCGATTGGCGTGAACTAGGCCTTATAATAGCCGATTAAGGCCCAAACGGAGAGAAAACAAAATTTTCAAGAGTCAAGAGTAGTAATACATAGTTTCTATGTATAATTACTACAAATTAAACTAATTTCAAGTCTTAATTGAGAAGTTTTACTAAAAGTCAAGTTTTCAGCCCCGATTGGCCTGAGTAGGCCTTATAAGAGCCGAATAGGCACTAAACGGGAGGAAAACATGATTTTCAAGGGCCGAGAATTGTATTACGTAATTCTATGTACAATTTCTATTGATTAACCTTTTTTCTTGTGTTAATTGGGAAGTTTTAACAGAACTGAAACTTTTAGCCCCTATTGGCCCGAAAGGGCCTTATTCTGCCTAAGGATCCAAACGGGGAGAAAATACAGTTTTCAAAAGTCAGAAGTAGTAATATATAGTTTTTATATATAATTACTACTAATTATACTAGTTTCTAGTCTTAACTGAGAAGTTTTACCAAAGTGAAACTTTCAGTCACGATTGGTCTAAAGAAGACCTTACAATGGCCGATTAAGGCCAAACAGAGGGAAAACGCAGTTTTAAGAGCTGAGAATAATAATACATAGTTTTCATGTTTAATTACTACTAATTAAACTAGTTTCTAGTGTTAATTGAGAATACCAAGTGCCAATCTTTCAGCCTCGATTAGCCTGAACTAGACCTTATATGAGCCGAATAGGGCCCAAACGGGAGAAAACATGGTTTTCAAGGGCTGAGGGTGGTATTGTATAGTTTCTATATACAATTATTACTAATTAACCTTGTTTCTAATATTAAATTGGAAATTTTGAACAAAGTCAAACTTCAGCCCTGATTAACCTGAACTAGTCCTTATAAGAGCCTAATAACGTCCAATCGGGAGAAAATATAGTTTTCAAAAGCCGAAGTGGTAATACATAGTTTTTATGTATAATTAATACTATTAAACTAGTTTCTAGTCTTAATTGAGAAATTTGACTTAAAAGTCAAACTTTCAGCCCCAATTGGCCTGACTTGGGCTTTATAAGAGCTGAATAGGGACCAAACGGCAGGAAACATGGTTTTCAAAGGCCCTGAATGGTGTTACATTATTTTTATGTACAATTACTAATAATTAGCCTTATTTCTAATGTTAATGAAAAGTTTGACCAAAAGTCAAACTTTCAGTTCCGATTGGCTTACACTAGGCATTATAAATAGCCGATTAGGGCCGAAACAGGGAGAAATGAGGTTTTTCAAGAGTCATTAGCAGTGGCACATAGTTTTTCTGTATAATTATTACTATTTAAACTAGTTTCTAATCTTAATTGGAAAGTTTTACCAAAATCAGACTTTCAGCCTCGATTGGCGTAAACTACACCTTATAAGAGTCGAATAATGACTAAACGGGAGGAAAATATGGTTTTCAAGGACCGTAAAAGGTATTACATAGTGCTATGTACAATTACTACTGAATACCTTATTTCTAGTGTTAATTGAGAAGTTTGACTAAAATTAAAACTTTCAGCTCCTATTGGCCTGAATTAGGCCATATTCGTGTCCAATCAAGAGAAAATACAGTTTTTCAAAGTAAGGAGTTGTATTATATTATTTTTATGTATAATTATTACTAAATAATTTATTTCTAGTATTAATTGGAAAGTTTGACTAAAAGTCAAACTTTTATCCCCGATTAGCCTGAACTAGGCCTTATAGAGCCGAATAGGGACCAAACGGGTGAAAAACATGATTTTCAAGGGCCGTGAATAGTATTACATAGTTTCTATATACAATTACTACTAATTAACCTTGTTTATAGTGTTAATTGAGAAGTTTGACCAAAAGTCAAACTTTCAGCCCCGATTGGCGTGAACAAAGCCATGTAATAGCTGATTACAGCCCAAAAGGGGAGAAAATGAGGTTTTCAAGAGCTGAGAGTAGTAATACATAATTTTTATGTATAATTACTACAAATTAAACTATTTTCTAGTCTTAATTGAGACGTTTTATTAAAAGTCTAGTTTTCAGCCCCGATTGGCCTGAAGTAGGCCTTATAAGAGCCGAATAGGGACTAAACGGGAGGAAAACATGATTTTCAAGGGCCGAGAATGGTATTACGTAGTTCTATGTACAATTTCTATTGATTAAGCTTTTTTCTAGTGTTAATTGGAAAGTTTAACCAGAACTGAAACTTTTAGCCCCTATTGGCCCGAAAAGGCCTTATAAGAGCCTAATAGGGTCCGAAACGGGAGAAAATAAGGTTTTCATGTGCTGAGAGTGGTATTACATAGTTTTATGTACAATTAGTACTAATTAACCTTATTTCTAGTGTTAATTAGAAAGTTTGACCAAAAGTTAAACTTTCAGCCCATATCAGCCTGAACTAGGCCTTATAAGAGCCGAACAAAGCCCAAACAGGGAGAAAATGAGGTTTTCAAGAGCCGAAAATAGAATGACATAGTTTTTATGTATAATTAATACTAATTAGACTTATTTCTACGTTTAACCAAAAGTAAAACTTTCATCTCCGATTGGCCTGAACAAGGCCTTATAAGAGCCAAATAGAGACCAAACGGGAGGAAAACATGTTTTCAAGGGCCACGGTATTACATAGTTTCTTTGTATAATTCTACTAATTAATCTTGTTTATGGTGTTAATTAGGAAGTTTGACCAAAAGTCAAACTTTGAGCCCCGATTGGCGTGAAGGCCTTATAATAGCCGATTAAGGCCCAAACGATGAGAAAACGAGGTTTTCAAGAGCCGAGAGTAGTAATACATAGTTTTTATGTATAATTACTACAAATTAAACTAGTTTTTAGTCTTAATTGAGAAGTTTTACTAAAAGTCAAGTTTTCATCCCCAATTGGCCTGAAGTAGGCTTATAAGAGCTTAATAGGGACCAAACGGGAGAAAAACATGATTTTCAAGGGCCGAGAATGGTATTACGTAGTTCTATGTACAATTTCTATTGATTAACCTTTTTTCTTGTGTTAATTGGGAAGTTTTACCAGAACTGAAACTTTTAGCCACTATTGGCCCGAAAAGGGCCTTATAAGAGCCTAACAGGGTCCAAACGGGGAGAAAGTACAGTTTTCAAAAGTCAGGAGTAGTAATATATAGTTTTTATGTATAATTACCACTAAGTATACTAGTTTCTAGTCTTAATTGAGAAGTTTTACCAAAAGTGAAACTTTCTAATAGCCGATTAATAACCTTATAATAGCCGATTAGGCCCAACGGGAGAAACGAGATTTTCAAGAGCCGAGAGTAGTAATACATAGTTTTTATGTATAATTACTACAAATTAAACTAGTTTCTAGTCTTAATTGAGAAGTTTTACTAAAAGTCAAGTTTTCAGCCCCGATTGGCCTGAAGTAGGCCTTATAAGAGCCGAATAAGGACTAAACGGGAGAAAAACATGATTCTATATACAATTTCTATTGATTAACCTTTTTTCTTGTGTTAATTGGGAAGTTTTACCAAAACTGAAACTTTTAGCCCCTATTGGCCCGAACACGCCTTATAAGAGCCTAATAGGGTCCAAACGGGAGAAAATACAGTTTTCAAAAGTCTGGAGTAGTAATATATAGTTTTTATGTATAATTACTACTAATTATACTAGTTTCTAGTCTTAATTGAGAAGTTTTACCAAAAGTGAAGCTTTCAGTCACGATTGGTCTGAACAAGACCTTATAATTGCCGATTAAGGCCCAAACGGAGAGAAAACGCGGTTTCGAGAGCTGAGAGTAATAATACATAGTTTTCATTATAATTACTACTAATTAAACTAGTTTCTACTCTTAATTGAGAATACCAAGAGTCAAACTTTCAGCCCCGATTAGCCTGAACTAGACCTTATATGAGCCGACTAGGGCCCAAACGGGAGAAAACATAGTTTTCAAGGGTTGAGAGTGGTATTGTATAGTTTCTATATACAATTATTACTAATTAACCTTGTTTCTAATATTAAATTGGAAAATTTGAACAAAAGTCAAACTTTCAGCCCTGATTAACCTGAACTAGTCCTTATAATAGCCTAATATCGTCCAATCGGGAGAAAATATAGTTTTCAAAGCCGAAAGTAGTAATACATAGTTTTTATGTATAATTACTACTAATTAAACTAGTTTCTAGTCTTAATTGAGAAGTTTGACTTAAAAGTCAAACTTTCAGCCCCGATTGGCTTGAACTGCGCCTCATTAGAGCCGAATAGGGACCAAACGGGAGGAAAACTTGGTTTTCAAAGTCCCTGAATGGTGTTACATTATTTTTATGTACAATTACTAATAATTAGCCTTGTTTCTAGTGTTAATGAGAAAGTTTGACCAAAAGTCAAAATTTCAGTTCCGATTGGCTTAAACTAGGCATTATAATAGCCGATTAGGGCCCAAACAGGGAGAAAATGAGGTTTTCAAGAGTCATTAGCAGTAGCACATAGTTTTTCTGTATAATTAATATGATTTAAACTAGTTTATAATCTTAATTGGAAAGTTTTACCAAAAATCAAACTTTCAGCCTCGATTGGCCTAAACTACACCTTATAAGAGTCGAATAATGACTAAACGGGAGGAAAATATGGTTTTCAAGGGCCGTAAAAGGTATTACATAGTGCTATGTACAATTACTACTGAATAGCCTTATTTCTAGTGTTAATTGAGAAGTTTGACTAAAATTGAAACTTTCAGCTCCTATTGGCCTGAATTAGGCCTTATAAGAGCCTAATGGGTCTAATCAGAGAGAAAAAACAGTTTTCAAAAGTCAGGAGTTGTATTATATTGTTTTTAGGTATAATTATTACTAAATAAACTTGTTTCTAGTATTAATTAGAAAGTTTGACTAAAAGTCAAACTTTCAGCCCTTCTAGGCCTGAACTAGGCCTTATAGAGCCGAATATGAGGAGAAAACATGATTTTCAAGAGCTTAGAGTGGTATTACATAGTTTTTATGTACAATTACTACTAATTTATTTTATTTCTAGCATTAATTGGGATTACTGACCTAAAGTCAAACTTGCATCTCAGATTGGCCTAGCCGCTAAATAAGAGCCGAATGAGGGCCAAACAGGGAGAAATGAGGTTTTCAAGTGTCGGGAGTAGTATTACATAGTTTTTATGTGTAATTACTACTAATTAAACCTTTTTCTAGTCTTAATTGGGAAGTTTTACCAAAAGTTAAACTTTCAGCCCTGATTGGCCTGAACCAGGTCTTATAAGAGCCATATAGGGCCCAAACGGGGAGAAACCATGATTTTCAGGATTCGGGAGTAGTTCACATAGTTTCTATGTATAAACTATAACTAATTAATTTTTTTATTCTTAATTTGTAAGTTTGATCAAAAGTGAAATTGTTTTAAGTTTTACTATAACTATAACTAAGGCAGTTTTCCATTAGGGCCCTATACTACTAATTAAAATTGTTTTAACTTTTAATTGGGAAGTTTGACCAAAAGTCGAACATTAAGCCCTTATTGGCCTGAACTTGGCGTTATTAGAGCTGAATAGGGCTAAAACAGGGAGAAAACGAGGTTTTTAAGAGCCGAGAGTAGTATTACAAAGTTTTTATATATAACCACTATAAGTTAAACTTTTTTTATTTTTGATTTGTAAGTTTGATCAAAAGTGAAACTTTCAGCCCTGATTGGCCTTATAAGAATCGAAAAGGGCCTAAACGGGAAAAACATGGTTTTAAAGGGCCGTGAATGGTATTACATAGTTTTTATGTACAATTACTACTAATTAACCTTGTTTTCAGTGTTAATTGGGAAATTTGATCAAGAGTCAAACTTTCAGGCCCGATTGGCCAGAACTAGGTCTTATAAGAGCCGAATCGGGACCAAAAGGAGGAAAACATAGTTTTCAAGGGCTGTGAATGGTATTACATAGTTTATATGTACAATTACGACTAATTAACCTTATTTCTAGTGTTATTGAGAAATTTGACTAAAAGTCAAACTTTCAGCCCAGTTTGGTCTGGACTAGATCTTATAACATAAGAGCGGAATAAGGTACAAACGGAAAAACTAAGGTTTCCAAGAGCAAGGAGAAGTAATACATAATTTTATGTATAGTTACCACTAATTAAACTTGTCTTCTCATCTTAATTGGAAAGTTTTACCAAAAGTTAAACTTTCAGCCCAGATTAGTCTGAACTAGGCTTTATAAAGCCGAATGGGACCAAACGGGAGGAAAACATGGTCTTCTAGGGCCATGAATGGTATTACATAGTTTCTATGTATAATTACTACTAATTAACTTTGTTTCTAGTGTTAATTGGAAAGTTTGACCAAGAGTCAAACTTTCAGCCCCAATTGGCCTGAATTAGGCCTTATAAGAGCCGATTAGGGCCCAAACGGGGAGAAAATGAGGTTTTCAAGAGATGAGAGTAGTATGACATTGTTTTTATGTATAATTACTACTAATTAAACTTGTTTTTAGTCTTAATTATAAAGTTTGACCAAAAGTCTAATCTTCAGTTCTTATTAGCCTAAACTAGCCTCATTAGAGACGAATAAGACCCAAATAGGAGAAAGCAAAGTTTTCAAGTGCTGAGAGTGGTATTACATAATTTTTATGTACAAATAGTACTATTAACCTTATTTCTAGTGTTAATTGTAAAGTTTGATCAATAGTCAAACTTTCAGGCCTTATTAGTCTGAAGTAGGCCTTATAAGAGCCGAATAAAGCACAAACAGGGAGAAAATGAGGTTTTTAAGAGATAGGAGTAGAATAACATAGTTTTTATGTGTAATTACTACTAATTAAACTTATTTCTAAGTTTGACAAAAAGTCAAACTTTCATCCCTGATCAGCTGAACTAGCCTTATAGAGCTTAATTAGGGACCAAACGGGAGAAAAACATGATTTTCAAGGGCCATGAATAGTATTACATAGTTTCTATGTACAATTACTTCTAATTAACCTTGTTTATAGTTTTAATTGAGAAGTTTGACAAAAATTCAAACTTTCAGCCCCGATTGGCGTGAACTAAGCCTTATTATTAGCTGATTAGAGCCCAAAAGGGGAGAAAACGTAGCTTTCAAGAGCTGAGAGTATACATAATTTTTATGTATAATTACTATAAATTAAACTATTTCTAGTCTTAATTGAGAAGTTTTAATAAAAATCAAGTTTTCAGCCCTGTGTGGCCTGAAGTAGGTCTTATAAGAGCCGAATCGGGACCAAACGGGAGGAAAACATGATTTTCAAGGGCCGAGAATGGTATTACGTAGTTCTATATACAATTTCTATTGATTAAGCTTTTTTCTAGTGTTAATTGGGAAGTTTGACCAGAACTGAAACTTTTAGCCCCTATTGGCCCGAAAATGGCCTTATTAGAGCCTAATAGGGTCCGAAACGGGAGAAAATAAGGTTTTCATGTGCTGAGAGTGGTGTTACATAGTTTTTATGTACAATTAGTACTAATTAACCCATTTCTAGTGTTAATTGAAAGTTTGACCAAAAGTCAAACTTTCAGCCCATATCGCCTGAACTAGGCCTTATAAGAGCCGAACAAAGCCCAAACAGGGAGAAAACGAGGTTTTCAAGAGCCGGGAGTAGAATGACATAGTTTTTATGTATAATTACTTCTAATTAAACTTATTTCTATGTTTGACAAAAGTAAAATTTTCATCTCCGATTGGCCAGAAGTAGGCCTTATAAGAGCCAAATAGAGACCAAACGGGAGGAAACATGGTTTTCAAGGGCCGTGAATAGTATTACATAGTTTCTAAGTATAATTACTACTAATTAATCTTGTTTATGGTGTTAATTGGGAAATATGACCAAAAGTCAAACTTTGAGCCCCGATTGGCATGAACTAGGCTTATAATAGCCGATTAAGGCCCAAACGGGAGAAAACGAGGTTTTCAAGAGCCGAGAGAAGTAATACATAGTTTTTATGTATAATTACTACAAATTAAACTAGTTTCTAGTCCTAATTGAGAAGTTATACTAAAAGTCAGGTTTTCAGCCCTGATTGGACTGAGTAGGCCTTATAAGAGCCGAATATGGACCAAACGGGAGGAAAACATGATTTTCAAGGGCCGAGAATGGTATTACGTAGTTCTATGTACAATTTCTATTGATTAAGCTTTTTTCTTGTGTTAATTGCGAAGTTTGACCAGAACTGAAACTTTTAGCCCCTATTGGCCCGAAAAAAGGGCCTTATAAGAGAGCTTAATAGGGTCCGAAACGGGAGAAAATAAGGTTTTCATGTGCTGAGAGTGGTGTTACATAGTTTTTTTGTACAATTAGTACTAATTAACCTTATTTCTAGTGTTAATTAGAAAGTTTGACCAAAAGTCAAACTTTCAGCCCATATCAGCCTGAACTAGGCCTTATAAGAGCCGAACAAAGCGCAAACAGGGAGAAAATGAGGTTTTCAAGAGCCGGGAGTAGAATGACATAGTTTTTATGTATAATTAATACTAATTAAACTTATTTCTATGTTTGACCAAATGTAAAACTTTCACCTCCGATTGGCCTGAAGTAGGCCTTATAAGAGCCAAATAAAGACCAAACGGGAGGAAAACATGGTTTTCAAGGGCCGTGAATAGTATTACATAGTTTCTATGTATAATTACTACTAATTAATCTTGTTTATGGTGTTAATTGGAAAGTTTGACCAAAAGTCAAACTTTGAGCCCGGATTGGCGTGAACTAGGCCTTATAATAGCCGATTAAGGCCCAAACGGGGAGAAAACGAGATTTTCAAGAGCCGAGAGTAGTAATACATAGTTTTTATGTATAATTACTACAAATTAAACTAGTTTCTAGTCTTAATTGAGAAGTTTTACTAAAAGTCAAGTTTTCAGCCCTGATTGGCCTGAAGTAGGCCTTATAAGAGCCGAATAGGGACCAAACGGGAGGAAAACATGATTTTCAAGGGCCGAGAATGCTATTACGTAGTTCTATGTACAATTTTATTGATTAACCTTTTTTCTTGTGTTAAATGGGAAGTTTTATCAGTACTGAAACTTTTAGCCCCTATTGGCCCGAAAAGGGCCTTATAAGAGCCTAACAGGGTCCAAATGGGAGAAAATACAGTTTTCAAAAGTCAGGAGTAGTAATATATAGTTTTTATGTATTAATTACTAATAATTATACTAGTTTCTAGTCTTAATTGAGAAGTTTTACCAAAAGTGAAACTTTCAGTCTCGATTGGTCTGAACAAGACCTTATATTGGCCGATTAAGGCCTAAATGGAGAGAAAACGAGGTTTTAAGAACCGAGAGTAATAATACATAGTTTTCATGTATAATTACTACTAATTAAACTAGTTTCTAGTCTTAATTGAGAAGTTTTATTAAGAGTCAAACTTTCAGCCCCGATTAGCCTGAATTAGACCTTATATGAGTCGAATAGGGCCCAAACGGGAGAGAACATGGTTTTCAAGGGCTGAGAGTGGTATTGTATAGTTTCTATATACAATTATTACTAATTAACCTTGTTCTAATATTAAATTGGAAAATTTAAACAAATGTCAAACTTTCAGCCTTGATTAACCTGAACTAGCCCTTATAAGAGCCTAATAACGTCCAATCGGGGAGAAAATATAGTTTTCAAAAGCCAAAAGTAGTAATACATAGTTTTTATGTATAATTACTACTAATTAAACTAGTTTCTAATCTTAATTGAGAAGTTTGACTTAAAAATCTAACTTTCAGCCCGATTGGCCTGAACTGGGCCTCATAAGAGCCGAATAGGGACCAAACGGGAGGAAAACATGGTTTTCAAAGCCCTGAATGGTGTTACATTATTTTTATGTACAATTACTAATAATTAGCCTTGTTTCTAGTGTTAATGAGAAAGTTTGACCAAAAGTCAAACTTTCAGTCCCGATTGGCCTAAACTAGGCATTATAATAGCCGATTAGGGCCTAAACAGGGAGAAAATGAGGTTTTCAAGAGTCATTAGCAGTAGCACATAGTTTTTCTGTATAATTATTACCATTTAAATTAGTTTCTAATCTTAATTTGAAAGTTAAACAAAAATCAACCTTTCAGCCTCGATTGGCCTAAACTACAGTTTATAAGAGTCGAATAGTGACTAAACGGGTGGAAAATATGGTTTTCAAGGGCCGTAAAAGGTATTACATAGTGCTATGTACAATTACTACTGAATAACCTTATTTCTAGTGTTAATTGAGAAGTTTAACTAAAATTGAAAATTTCAGCAAAATTGGCCTGAATTATGCCTTATAAGAGCCTAATGGGTCCAATCAGAGAAAAAAATATAGTTTTCAAAAGTCAGGAGTTGTATTATATAGTTTTTTTGTATAATTATTACTAAATAAACTTATTTCTAGTCTTAATTGGAAAGTTTGACTAAAAGTCAAACTTTTCAGCCCTTATTGCAAACTTTCAGCCCTTATTGCCTGAACTAGGCCTTATGAGCCGAATATGGCCCAAACCGGAAGAAAATATGATTTTCAAGAGCTTAGAGTGTATTACATAGTTTTTATATATAATTATTACTAATTTATTTAATTTCTAGCGTTAATTGGGATTACTGACCTAAAGTCAAACTTACATCTCCGATTGGCCTGGGCCGCCATATAAGAGCCGAACAAGGCCCAAACAGGGAGAAATGAGGTTTTCAAGAGTCGGAGTAGTATTACATAGTTTTTAAGTGTAATTACTACTGATTATTTCTAATCTTAATTGGGAAGTTTCACCAAAAGTAAAACTTTCAGCCCCGATTGGCCTGAACCAGGTCTTATAAGAGCCATATAGGGCCCAAACGGGGAGAAACCATGGTTTTCAGGATTTGGGAGTAGTTCACATAGTTTCTATGTATAAACTGTAACTAATTAATTTGTTTCTATTCTTAATTTGTAAGTTTGACCAAAATTCAAACTTTCAGCCCCGATTAGCTAGAACTAGGCCTTATAAGAGCCAAATAGGGGCCAAACTAGAGGAAAACATGATTTTCAAGAGCTAAGAGTGATATTACATAGTTTTCATGTACAATTACTGTGAATTAACCTTGTTTCTAGTGTTAATTGGGAAGTTTGACCAAAAATTAAAGTTTAAGCTCTTGATAGCCTAGACTTAGGCCTTATAAGAGCCGAATAGGACCCAAACGGGTGAAAAGGCGGTTCCCATTAGGGCCCTATACTACTAATTAAAATTATTTTATATTTTAATCAGAAAGTTTGACCAAAAGTCGAACATTAAGCCCTTATTGGCCTGACTAGCCTTATTAGAGCTGAATAGGGCCAAAACAGGGAGAAAACGAGGTTTTTAAGAGCCAAGAGTAGTATTACAATGTTTTTATATATAACCACTATAAATTAAACTTTTTTTATTCTTAATTTGTAAGTTTGACCAAAAGTGAAACTTTCAGCCCTGAATTGGCCTATAAGAATCGAAAAGGACTAAACGGGAAGAAAACATGGTTTTCAAGGGCCGTGAATGGTATTACATAGTTTTATGAACAATTACTACTAACTAATTAACCTTGTTTTCAGTGTTAATTGGAAAGTTTGATTAAGAGTCAAACTTTCAGTCCCGATTGGTAGGTCTTATAAGAGCCAAATAGGGACCAAAAGGGTGGAAAACATAGTTTTCAAGGGCTTGGAATGGTATTACATAGTTTATATGTACAATTACGACTAATTAACCTTAATTCTAGTGTTATTGAGAAGTTTGACTCAAAGTCAAACTTTCAGTCCTATTTGGTCTGGACTAGACCTTTTAACATAAGAGCCGAATAAGGTACAAACGGGGAAAACAAGATTTCCAAGAGCAAGGAGAAGTAATACATAATTTTACGTATAATTACTACTAAATAAACTTGTTTCTCGTCTTGATTAGGAAGTTTTACCAAAAGTCAAACTTTCAACCCCGATTGGTGTGAACTAGGCTTTATAAGAGCCGAATAGGGACCAAACGGGAGGAAAACATGGTTTTCTAGGGCCATGAATGGTATTACATAGTTTCTATGTATAATTACTACTAATTAACT
This sequence comes from Agave tequilana, assembly GCA_038442645.1. NCBI lineage: Eukaryota > Viridiplantae > Streptophyta > Magnoliopsida > Asparagales > Asparagaceae > Agave > Agave tequilana. The sequence continues at coordinate 5,428 of JAVJIF010027226.1, read as the reverse complement.
TTGTTTCTAGTGTTAATTGAAAAGTTTAACTAAGAGTTAAACTTTCAGCCCCGATTGGCCTGAGTATGCCTTATAAGAGACGATTAGGGCCCAAACGGGGAGAAAATGAGATTTTCAAGAACCGAGAGTAGTATGACATTATTTTATATATAATTACCACTAATTAAACTTGTTTTTAGTCTTAATTATAAAGTTTAACCAAAAGTCAAACCTTCAGTCTTATTAGCCTGAATTTGGCCTTATTAGAGCCGAATAGGACCAAAACGGGAGAAAATAAGGTTTTCAAGTACTGAGAGTGGTATTACATAATTTTTATGTACAATTAGTTCTAATTAACCTTATTTCTAGTGTTAATTAGAAAGTTTGACCAATAGTCAAACTTGCAGCCCTTATTAGTCTGAACTAGGCCTTATAAGAGCCGAATAAAGCACAAACAGGGAGAAAATGAGGTTTTCAAGAGATGGGAGCAGAATAACATAGTTTTTATGTATAATTATTACTAATTAAACTTATTTCTAAGTTTGACCAAAGTCAAACTTTTATCCCCGATTAGCCTGAACTAGGCCTTATAGAGCCGAATGGGACCAAACGGGTGAAAACATGGTTTTCAAGGGCCGTGAATAGTACTACGTAGTTTCTATATACAATTATTACTAATTAACCTTGTTTATAGTGTTAATTGAGAAGTTTGACCAAAAGTGAAACTTTCAGCCCCGATTGGCGTGAACAAAGCCATGTAATAGCTGATTAGAGCCCAAAGGGGAGAAAACGAGGTTTTCAAGAGCTGAGAGTAGTAATACATAACTTTTATGTATAATTACTATAAATTAAATTATTTTCTAGTCTTAATTGAGAAGTTTTATTAAAAGTCAGTTTTCAGTCCTGATTGGCCTGAAGTAGCCTTATAAGAGCCGAATGGGACCAAACAGGAGGAAAACATGATTTTCAAGGGCCGAGAATGGTATTACGTAGTTCTATGTACAATTTCTATTGATTAAGCTTTTTTCTAGTGTTAATTGGAAAGTTTGACCAGAACTGAAACTTTTAGCCCCTATTGGCCCGAAAGGGCCTTTTAAGAGCCTAATAGGGTCCGAAACGGGAGAAAATAAGGTTTTCATGTGCTGAGAGTGGTATTACATAGATTTTATGTACAATTAGTACTAATTAACCTTATTTCTAGTGTTAATTAGAAAGTTTGACCAAAAGTCAAACTTTCAGCCCATATCAGCCTGAACGAGGCCTTATAAGAGCCGAACAAAGCCCAAATAGGGAGAAACGAGTTTTCAAGAGCCGGGAGTAGAATGACATAGTTTTTATATATAATTAATACTAATTAGACTTATTTCTATTTTGACCAAAAGTAAAACTTTCATCTCCGATTGGCCTGAACAAGGCCTTATAAAAGCCAAATAGAGACCAAACGGGAGGAAAACATGATTTTCAAGGGCCACGGTATACATAGTTTCTATGTATAATTCTACTAATTAATCTTGTTTATGGTGTTAATTAGGAAGTTTGACCAAAAGTAAAACTTTGAGCCCCGATTGGCGTGAACTAGGCCTTATAATAGCCGATTAAGGCCTAAACGGGGAGAAAACGAGATTTTCAAGAGCCGAGAGTAGTAATACATAGTTTTTATGTATAATTACTACAAATTAAACTAGTTTCTAGTCTTAATTGAGAAGTTTTACTAAAAGTCAAGTTTTCAGCCCCGAATGGCCTGAAGTAGGCCTTATAAGAGCTGAATAGGGACCAAACGGGAGGAAAATATGATTTTCAAGGGCCGAGAATGGTATTGCATAGTTCTATGTACAATTTCTATCGATAACCTTTTTCTTGTGTTAATTGGTTAGTTTTACCAGAACTAAAACTTTTAGCCCCTATTGGCCTGAAAAGGGCCTTATAAGAGCCTAACAGGGTCCAAACGGGGAGAAAGTACAGTTTTCAAAAGTCAGAGTAGTAATATAGAGTTTTTATGTATAATTACTACTAAGTATACTAGTTTCTAATCTTAATTGAGAAGTTTTACCAAAAGTGAAACTTTCAGTCCATATTGTTCTGAACAAGACCTTATAATGGCCGATTAAGGCCCAAACAGAGAGAAAACGAGGTTTCAAGAGCCGAGAGTAATAATACATAGTTTTCATGTATAATTACTACTAATTAAACTAGTTTCTAGTCTTAATTGAGAATACCAAGAGTCAAACTTTCAGCCCCGATTAGCCTGACTAAACCTTATATGAGCCGAATAGGGCCCAAATGGAGAAAACATGGTTTTCAAGGCTGAGAGTGGTATTGTATAGTTTATATATACAATTATTAATAATTAACCTTTTTTCTAATTTTAAATTGGAAATTTGAGTAAAAGTCAAACTTTCAGCCCTGATTAACCTGAACTAGTCCTTATAAGCGCCTAATAACGTCCAACCGGGGAGAAAATATAGTTTTCAAAAGCCAAAAGTAGTAATACATTGTTTTATGTATAATTACTACTAATTAAAAAGTTTCTAGTCTTAATTGAGAAGTTTGACTTAAATGTCAAACTTTCAGCCCCGATTGGCCTGAACTGGGCTCGTAAGAGCCGAATAGGGACCAAACGAGAGGAAAACATGGTTTTCAAAGGCCCTGAATGGAGTTACATTATTTTTATGTACAATTACTAATAATTAGCCTTGTTTCTAGTGTTAATGAGAAAGTTTGACCAAAAGTCAAACTTTCAGTTCCGATTGGCTTAAACTAGGCATTATAATAGCCGATTAGGGCCCAAATAGGGAGAAAATGAGGTTTTCAAGAGTTATTAGCAGTACCACATAGTTTTTCTGTATAATTATTATTATATAAACTAGTTTCTATTCTTAATTGGAAAGATTTACCAAAATCAAACTTTCAGCCTCGATTGGCCTAAACTAGGCCTTATGAGAGTCGAATAGTGACTAAACGGGTGGAAATATGGTTTTCAAGGGCCATAAATCGTATGACATAGTGCTATGTACAATTACTACTGAATAAGCTTGTTTCTAGTGTTAATTGAGAAGTTTGACTAAAATTGAAACTTTCAGCTCCTATTGGCCTGAATTAGGCCTTATAAGAGCCTAATGGGTCCAATCAGAGAGAAAATACAATTTTCAAAAGTCAGGAGTTGCATTATATAGTTTTTATGTATAATTATTACTAAATAAACTTATTTCTAGTCTTAATTGGAAAGTTTACCAAAAGTCAAACTTTCAGCCCTTATTGGCCTGAACTTTGGAAGTTTGATCAAAAGTAAAACTTTCAGCCCTGATTGGTCTTATAAGAATCGAAAAGAGACTAAACGGGAAGAAAACTGGTTTTAAAGGGCCGTGAATGATATTAAATAGTTTTTATGTACAATTACTACTAATTAACTTTGTTTTCAGTGTTAATTGGGAATTTAATCATAGTCAAACTTTCTGGCCCGATGGCCAGAACTAGGTCTTATAAGAGCCGAATCGGGACCAAAAGGAGGAAAACAAAGTTTTCAAGGTCTGTGAATGGTATTACATAGTTTATATGTACAATTATGACTAATTAACCGTATTTCTAGTGTTATTGAGAAGTTTGAGTAAAAGTCAAACCTTCACAGCCCAGTTTGGTTTGGACTAGACCTTATAACATAAGAGCGGAATAAGTACAAACGGGAAAAACAAGGTTTTCAAGAGCAAGGAGAAGTAATACATATTTTATGTATAGTTACCACTAATTAAACTTGTTTCTCATCTTAATTGGAAGTTTTACCAAAAGTCAAACTTTCACAGCCCCATTGGTTTGAAGTAAGCTTTATAACGCCGAATAGGGATCAAACGGGAGGAAAACATGGTCTTCTAGGGCCATTAATGGTATTACAGAGTTTCTATGTATAATTACTACTAATTAACTTTGTTTCTAGTGTTAATTAGAAGTTTGACCAAGAGTCAAACTTTCAGCCCCGATTGGCCTGAATTAGGCCTTATAAAAGAGCCGATTAGGGCCCAAACGGAGAAAATGAGGTTTTTTTAGAGCCGAGAGTAGTATGACATAATTTTTATGTATATTACTACTAATTAAACTTGTTTTTTAGTCTTAATTATAAAGTTTGACCAAAAGTCAAACTTCAGTTCTTATTAGCCTAAACTAGCCTCATTAGAGACGGATAGTACCCAAACGCGAGAAAACAAAGTTTTCAAGTGCTGAGAGTGGTATTACATAGTTTTTATGTACAATAGTACTAATCACCTTATTTCTAGTGTTAATTGGAAGTTTAATCAATAGTTAAACTTTCAGCCTTATTAGTCTGAACTAGGCCTTATAAGAGCCGAATAAAGCACAAATAGAGAGAAAATGAGGTTTTCAAGAGATGGGAGTAGAATAACATAGTTTTTATGTAAATTACTAATTAAACTTATTTCTAAGTTTGACCAAAAGTCAAACTTTCAACCCCATTAGCCTGATCTAGGCCTTATAGAGCCTAATAAGGACCAAACGGGAGAAAAACATGGTTTTCACAAGGGCCGTGAACAGTATTACAAATATCTATGTACAATTACTACTATTAACCATGTTTAAAGTGTTAATTGAGAAGTTTGACCAAAAGTTGACTTTCAGCCCCGATTGGCGTGAACTAAGCCTTATATAGCTGATTATAGCCTAAAGAGGGAGAAAACGAGGTTTTCCAGAGCTAAGAGTAGTAATACATAATTTTTATGTATAATTACTATAAATTAAACTATTTCTAGTCTTAATTGAGAAGTTTTACTAAAAGTCAAGTTTCAGTCCCGAGTGGCCTGAAGTAGGCCTTATAAGAGCCGAATAGGGACCAAACGGGAGGAAAACATGATTTTCAGGGCCGAGAATGGTATTACGTAGTTCTATGTACAATTTCTATTGATTAAGCTTTTTTCTAGTGTTAATTGGGAAGTTTGACCAGAACTGAAACTTTTAGCCCCTATTGGCCCGAAAAGGGCCTTATAAGCCTAATAGGGTCCGAACGAGAGAAAATAAGGTTTTCATGTGCTGGAGTGGTATTACATAGTTTTTATGTACAATTAGTACTAATTACCTTATTTCTAGTGTTATTGGAAAAGTTTGACCAAAGTCAAACTTCAGCCCATATCAGCCTGAACTAGGCCTTAAAAGAGCCGAACAAAGCCCAAACAGGGAGAAAACGAGGTTTTCAAGAGCCGGAGTAGAATGACATAGTTTTTATGTATAATTACTACTAATTAAACTTATTTCTACGATTGACCAAAAGTAAAACTTTCATCTCCGATTGGCCTGAGTAGGCCTTATAAGAGTCAAATAGAGACCAAACAGGAGGAAACATGGTTTTCAAGGCCGTGAATAGTATTACATAGTTTCTATGTATAATTACTACTAATTAATCTTGTTTATGTTGTTAATTGGAAATTTGACCAAAAGTCAAACTTTGAGC
>JAVJIF010027225.1:0-76877 GCA_038442645.1 Agave tequilana | reverse complement strand
AAAGCTTCCGACGAAGCTAGAACTAACTTCCGGCGAAGTTAGAATTAGCTTCGGGCGAAGATGTAAGTTAGCTCTCTGTGGAGTTATGAAGAGCTTCATGAGAAGCTATTAAGAAAGCTTCCGACGAAGCTGTAAGTTAGCTCTCTGTGGAGAGCTTCAAGGCGAATCTAGACAAACTTAGCCTCTCAGGCGAGGCTATCCCTTTTGGCTCATGCGATGCTAAGTGTTGAGCTAACTTAGCATCTTAGGCCTGCTTAGGTCCCTTCAAAGGCAATCTTGGCTTACTGTCTGCTTCACTGAATCAGTAGAGTCCAAGTCGCTGATTTGTCCCTCGGAGATGGGTAAAAACTGGTCGTCAGCTTGTCTGTGACTTGTCTTTTGTAAATGCCAACAAGATAGACGTCGTTCAGACCGGTTGAAAGCTGCCTGAGAGTTTGTCTTTTTTGAGTGTTAACAGTTAGGTCATACGATCCAAGGATAAATTGATGTTGCTGATATCTCCTTCAATAGTGCCTACTCTGGTAGAGAGGCTTGGTGGTTTGTCGTCTTCGACCATCGTCGGAAAGTTTACTGAATCTCTGATAACAATTGATGTGGGAAGTGATGAAGACGAACGACGTTGGTTAGATCTCATTCTAGCACCCATGAACCCTGAAAACTTTCATGTAGAAATTTTGATCGAATCCACAAACACGGCACACGAATCCATGAGCGATTTACTCGAATCCAGGAGCAAGAGATAACAATTTGAATTCACAAGTAATTTGGAGAGAAATTTTAATTTTATTAATCAATTTTCAATGCCAAAAATAAAGTATACAAGGGCCTTTTATAAGCTTGCAATGAGTCATAAGTTATCTTTGAAAACTAAATTTAAAATAAAAAAAGTGAAAAATCTATCTATTGGAATCCAAATCTGAGCCGATTACAAAATCCTAATCAGAATCAAATACCCTAATACGCAATAGGGCTATCGACAACTGAAGGGGGTTGTCATCAGTCAAGGAAAAACTGAAAGACACTGACTTTTCGTAAAAGCCTGTCGACAGGCCAGAAGGAGGTGTTGTCGATAGGTCAAGTTATTTTGACCGGTGTTTGCCTTACCTTGTTTTTTGTCTCCTACATCACACAGGGATTCGAACTGGTAACCATTGGGGAGCAAATCTAGTGGCTTGACCAGTGTGTTGCGCCTGCGCCCTTGGCAACAACCTTTCTGAGGAATCCACCAGATGGAGACAGATGCAGCCGGAGATATACCCAACATGCACAAGAACATAGAATAATAGAGAAAAACAATCAACATAGTATTTAATGAGGTTCGGCAACGTGCCTACGTCCTCGGGGCAAGGGAGAGAGAGATTTTATTGATTTAACAATCAATTATAATTTATTCCTTCTTCAAGGAATTTCCAGGGGAGATTTTCAGAGAGATTTTCAGGGATACAATACATGAGGGCTCTAACCCTTATTTTTTGCCACAGAGTCCCAAGGTTTTAGAGGACCCCGATTGGATTCGATCTCAACCAGAAAAGGAATCCAAATCTATAAAGGACAGCAGAAAATGCGTCTGTCGGTCGACTGGGCGGTCGACCGACCCCTGTCCACGCTCGACCGCTTCGGTCGACCGGACCAACAGAGAGCAGACTGCTTTCAGTCGGTCGACCGGGCGGTCGACCGTTCCATAGCTACAGTCGATCGGGATACATCCATGCACGTCGTGCACACCGGTCGACTGTCCAGTCGACGGGTCCCTCCTCCGGTCGACCGGGCGGTCGACCGAGGGTCTTTCTAGGCCTGCTACACGTGCCGTTTCTCGCTCCCTTTGTCTACCGATCTTTGTGATATCTTCCGATGTCTCCTCTATCTCCTCTCTCCCTACAATTCTCCACCTCGGTGAAGATTTCTCAAATCTGAGCCGAACTCTAACGAACACCAATATATCACCCGGCGAAATCAACACACGATCTCGGCGAAATCGACACACGATCTTGGCTTGTGCACTCCGAACGAAATTGACACACGATCTCGGCGAAATCGACCACGATCTCGGCTTGTGCACTCCGAATGAAATCGACACACGATGTTGGCGAAATCGACACACGATCTCGGCGAAATCGACACACGATCTCGATTTGGCCAACAGACGAAACATGTTCCTTCAAATGAATCGCCAGCACACGTACAATTGATTTTCACTGATCTCACTAGATCCAAACTGAGTTTGTCATTGCCACTTGCAACTCTCATCAAACTCCAATATCAATTATTGGCTTCCAACTTCAGCTCAGCTATCAACCAGAATGCACCATACATGCGTTCCCATCACTTCACCTTAGAAGAAATACCATACGAGCCGATCAACGAACGTGTCTTTCACTCAGCAACTTCATGACCTCACGAAGAACTCATCATGAGCCAACACTAACTCTCCAATTAACTGGCTCTCTCCAGTCTACAAGTCTTCAGCTGATGGTCCACCAAGTCCGAGTAGAGTACACCGAACACCACCATTATCGGCTTCAACAAACTGGATGCACACCCCTTTATGCAAGTTTAATCATCTTCTCACCAGAAGATCAACTATTCATCGAGATCACAATGCTTCACCTCTACGTGAAGTCCAACTCTCCACCTCTACGTGAAGTCCCAATCAGCTTCTCGAGAACCCAAACAGCTTCATATAGGTTGCATCACCAAATGTGGCTGTGCCTTTACGGCTGCCTACATACCTTACCTAAAGGATCAAACCAACCGTAGTTCATTTAAATGAGCTCCATCAAGCTCAAACACTTGTACCTGAATCTTCAGCAGTAAACCTATCTGACTGAGTCATATGAACGTCCTCACTACCGTCATGGAGAACAACGGCCTTCAACCTGAGATTATCACGGTCACAAGGTTGAGATTCATGCTTCTTCACCCACGTACGTGGTTTTATCTTGGTTCCAATGGCTGCAAACAATTCGACATTCTCATCAATGTCTTCAACCTGTTCAGTATCAACCCTGACTACATGATCTCCACTTGGTGTCACATCCGGTGAAGTCTTCACTGATACCGAACCAACTGGAGATGGTGGAGTAGCATCAACCTCCACCCGCTGCGATACTTCATTGGTCTTCGTCCTCTCCACCTGCTGAGAGACGGTAGACTTCAACACTGAAGTCTCATCAAACGTGACATGCCGACTCAACAAGATCTTCTTATTTTCAGGGTCCCATAACCTGTAGCCTTTCATATTTCTCTTGACACCCAAAAACACAAACCTCTTGCTCGCGGATTCACTATGCCATCTTTGGCACTAAAGTAGGTCGGACTTCCAAATTTCCGCAGCAAACCATGATCTTGAGTAGCTTTCTCAGACCAAGCTTCTAGTGGAGTTTTACCTCCTATCGCAGTCGATCCATTTATGAGATGGCTAGCATACACAATCGCCTAAGCCCAAAATGATTTGTTTAATCGTGCATTAGACAACCGAACCTGCTCCAGCAAGGAACGGTTTACCTCTTTAGCCAACCATGTTTACCTTATGTGAAGTGAGTACCAATACCAGTGTTCTGGCCAAATCGTAGGAATTGGTTCATGTATCTTTCAATATTACCAACTGTAGTTTCTTGATCTTCCTACCTGTCTGCTTCTCCATTCTTCCTTTCCACTTCACCAACATATTTAAGGCTTCATACCTTTGTCTCAAGGGATATATCCAACAATACCTAGATAAATTATCAATAAAAGAGACAAAGTACTTGTGACCTCCAAGCGATGCAGTTTTAGTAGGTCCCCAAACACTTACGTGAACACAATTAAGAAGACCTTCAGAGCGGTGAGTACTGGTGTTGAATTTCACCTTCTTCTTATCCAGAACGCTGTGTTCACCCACCAAGTTGCAGGTAACAGCACCTTCCAACGATCCCTTCTTTGCAGGAGCTTGCAAAAACTTTTCACCTCCATGTCCGACCTTCATCTGCCAGACCTGTGTGCAAACATTATCTGAAGAAATAAAAGTCTCCACCTGACCTGTAACTGTACTACCCTTCAAGTAGTAGAGATTGTTCTGACGGACGCCCTTCATCACCACCATTGAACCTTTGGTCATCTTGAGAACATCATCTCATATAGATACCACAAGGCCCAACACTTTCAAAGTGCCAACAGAGATAAGATTCATTTGAGTTGAGGTACATACCTCACCTCCTTCAGTTCTCGTACTATCCCATCAAACATTTTGATACGGACTATACCCATTACTTCCACATTACACGGATGATCATCACCCATGATCGTGAAGCATCCATCTAGCTTCTCAAAGCTAGAAAATCAGGCCCTATTCGGCCACACATGATAGGTAGCTCCGGTATCTAAGATCCACTCGGTATTATCTGAGTAACTAACAGTACGAGTAGTAACAGAGAGAGAATACTGATGAGTCTGAATCCGATCCATCCGCCTGTGCGAAATTCGCCTCGGTCTTTGACTCCATCTTCTTACCTTTGACCTTCGGACAATCCACTTTCCAGTGCCCTAGCTCCTTGCACAAGGCGCACTGATTCCTCTTCAGATCTCTAAGGTCTGATCTGGACTTCGATCTTCCCTTTCTATTGGAACTCCTGCCTCTTATTGTCAATGCCTTTGCAATTGTGCTCCCTGAAGGAGACAGTCTGTCCTGCCTCCTTGTTTCATAACTCACAAGAGCAGCAGACATCTCAGCATAGTTAAGGGATTTTCTTTCATTGATCAACGTAAGAGTAAAGGTTTCATACTCATCTACAGGAAGAGAGTTAAAAGAATTACCGCCTTATCCTCGTCATCATCGATCTCCACATCCACATTTACTAGATCTGCAAGATGCTTGTGTAGCTATTCAAGTGTTCATTTATGGAGCATCCTCTTTTCATCTGGAGACTATAAAGCTTACTCTTCAACTGCAATCGCGATTCGACGCTTTTCGTCAGATACTTCTTCTCCAAGATCTCCCACAGCTGCCTCGCAGGTGTTTCATGTAACACATGATACTTGATGTCTTGTGTCAAACAAGACCTGATCAAGCCACACGCCATACAGTTTATCTTGTCCCAATCTTCTTCAGTTGTTGATGCATGCTTCTTCTTCAACCGTAGAGTGTCTTCGATGTTTGATGCCGTCAGCGCATCTATCACCTCACACCTCTACATACCGAAGTTATTCTTGCCGTCGAACTTCACCACATCAATCCTCAACGGATGTGGATTTACGGATTTTCCCTACGATGTACTTTCTCCAGCCATCTTCTCAACTGATTTCTCAAAGCAGTACGAAAACAAACAGAGTTGGATAAAACAAACTAGATAAAGACAGGATCTTTACCTCAGCGCGAAATCCTCGAAGAGTTTCCGAAGCAATCTACTCCTCCAAATTGATTCCTCGAGCAATCTACATGTTGTTTTGAGATCGACACATGATCCCACAAACAGTCCCAACGTTGCTCCGAGATCGACACAGATCTCCGCCAGACAGCAACTGATGCCCTCAGAATCAACACACAATCCCACGACGAATCTGAGATGCTCTGATACCAATTGTTACGCCTGCGCCCTTGGCAACAACCTTTTTGAGGAATCCACCAGACGGAGACAGATGTAGAGGAGATGTACCCAACACGCACAAGAACAGAGAACAATAGAGAAAAGCAATCAACATAGTATTTAACGAGGTTCGGCAACGTGCCTACGTCCTCAGGGCAAGAGAGAGATTTTATTGATTCAACAATCAATTACAACTTATTCCTTCTTCAAGAAATTTTCAAGGGAGATTTTTCAGAGGGATTTTCAGGGATACAATACATGAGGGCTCTAGCCCTTATTTATAGCCACAGAGTCTCAGAGTTTTAGGAAACCCCGATTGGATTCGATCCTAACCAGAAAAGGAATCCGAATCTATAAAAGACAGCAGAAAACGCGCCTGTCGGTCGATCGAGCGATCGACCGACCCTTGTCCACGATCGACCGCTCGGTCGACCGAACCCAACAGAGAGCAGACTGCTTTCAGCCGGTTGACCGGGCCATAGCCACGGTCGACCGGCGGTCGACCGGGATACATCTGTGCACGTCGTGCACACGGTCGACTGCCCAGTCGACCGGACCCTCCTCTGGTCGACCGGGTAGTCGACTGAGGGTCTTTCTAGGCCTGCTACACGTGTTGTTTCTCGCTCCCTTTGTTTACCGATCTCTGTGCTATCTTCCGATGTCTCCTCTATCTCATCTGTCCCTACACAGCGGGCCACTGGAGAATGATGGTGTTCCCTCTATGATTAGCTGTTTCAACCTATACATTGTCATTTCTCACCACAGAGAGGAGAAGTTTAGTGGGAGGAGTTTGCTTGCTTCCAAGATTGGGCAAGGGTTTGATACTATGGTTAACTCTTAACAAACTACTCTATTTCTCTCAACTTTGCAAAATGATTGCCTTTTGTTCTCCCCACAATTTTTTTTCATGTGTATAAATGTGGGGGGTTCCAACCTCTGCCAACTTGGGCCAAGTTGTCAGGTGGTCCAAATACGTAATCAGTTGTTAAAGTGAGCCCAAAATTATTAAGAATATGTTGACAATGAGGCCCCCCTCTTGGGTTGTTCAGTTGTTGGAAGGACAAGGGGAGTTAATGTCATTAGATTAGTTGGTCATGTTTTGTCAATGTAAACATTCTTGGTAGAAAAATAATGAGTTTGTGGATGGATAATTGCCAAAGATAATATGGGCAAATTAAAGAAAGACTCCTTATGTGATAATACAATATAATCACATAGAAAGGCATTGTTAAAGTTCAAATCTTTGCTTACATTAGCTAGATTAAAAGACCCCACTTAAAGTATGAGGGAAGGGGAAAGATAAGGTAAATTGCATAAAAAAACTTGAAAAGTCACCCCTGAAAGAAGAATACAACTTAGACACTCTTACCAAAGGTGTACCTAAAAAATATAACAAGTGTCAATATAACAACTTAGGAGATTATAAATGTTGGACAGGATATAAATGAAGGATGTTACATTCAATTAATCCAAAAGTAAATGTAAGAGAACAAAAAAGAAAGATTAAGTACTTATGCTCAATATTTTTTGAGAATTTCAGAAAGGTAATATAAGTCTCACTTATTCAAACTAAAATCATGATAATCTAATCTAATGATATCTTTATGTAACTATAAAAGAGCAAACAGGAAACAGAATTTCTCACATTAGCATAAAGCAAATCTAGGTGTCCTTGTCTCTGGTTTCCAAAGCAAAGAAAATAAGGGGAGGAAAAAAAAAATTTTTTGCTTCAAAATCATTCTTCATGCACCCTTTTTCCTTGGAAACAAAGTGCTTCTTTGTCAATAGTTTATCTACTATTATTGTCAATGTTATTATTCTCCTTTGTTGTCTGTTCATCTATCTCTGCTCCCATCAACAACTCTTTTGAGCATGAGATGCCATTAAAATGAACCCCCCCCCCCCCCCCCCCCCCCCACCCCCCCCACCACACACACACACACACACACACACACAAAACTATACATCTAGTTGACCAAAAATAGTCTTCATTGAAACAAGGAATCTCTCTATCTATGAACAGGGTAGAACACAAAGATTTATTGCTCACACTTCTCTTTGAATGATTGGATGAGGGGTCCTCTTTCTATTATTAGTCTCCTTTATCTATACAAATGTTCCAATAGGTTGGTAAAGAAGCAGTTTGGTGAAAGTGCTTGCTTCCAAGGTTGGGTAGACGTTGACATCACACACACACACACACACACACACACACACACACACACACACATCAAACACCTTTATTTTAATCTTATTTTATTTTTATTATTTTATTTATTTACTTATATATATTGACTGGCTTATTATTAGTTTTTCAAAACAAAAAAAAGCTTTTCAATCACCATCACCATCTAAGCCTTCCTATCAAAATATGGGGTCAGATTTTGGAGATTCTCAAAATAAAATTAGTTACACGGCAAAATTTAACGTTAAAGTTGATTAAAATTTGAAAAAAAAAACTGATTAAAATCACTGAGCTAGGGTTTCAGCTCAAGAAAAAGATACTTGACGTGGATATCATAATAATAAATAAATAAACCTCAATCATCATCACATCTTTAAAGTTTATCAAAGCTATATCATAATAAATAAATATAAACCTCAATCATCATCACATCTTCAAAGTTTATCAAAGCTATATATGTTTTTTTTTTGGGTAATCATCATCCCACAACCAGTGATGAACACAAGGGTTTTTTTCAGTATGAGAGTAAATGTAAAAGAATTTCAATGTGAGCGTAAATATAATAAGAAAGAGAGAAAATAAAAAAGAAAAAAAATTGTACCTAAAAGATTTGAACTTGTGACCTCCAGAGGAAGGAGAGAGAGATGTGTTCAGTTTAACCATAGTTATCTCCTCCTCTCACCGTTATAGAACCATTAAGGATTTCCTCCCAACTGTTTTAAGGGTTTTGAGTGATGTTTGGGGGGACTCTAGTAATTCCACATTCCTTCTTGTCAAATGATTGTCTTGGACAAGAGAGATATCTATGAAAACTCCCAGCACACAATGAGAATTTGGTGGCTAATTCTTTTATGGTAACTTACAATTTATTTGAGAAATTTTATGATATTATTGCTTTTTGTGGTCATCCGGCCTTAGCTCAGTTGGTAGAGCGGAAAACTATAGTCGGTGTGAATCAATCCCCCCTACGTCTAGGTCTTTGGTTCGGGATTTTCTTTCTTTTTTTTAATAAATTTTCTTGTTTTCTTTTGAATTTAGGAAAAAGCAGAAACTAAGTACCTTTTATGAACCTTTACTTCATCTTATGTCAACTTTTTTTTTTAAACACTGAAAATCAAAAAATATTGGCAGATAAGAAAGAAAGATAAAATTACTTTTAAATACTGAAGGGACCAGACTCTGGCCACTAAGGATTAAAAAGGACATACATAAAAGGATACTTTGTAACAACCAATTATACAAATTGCTTAGAAATCAATGATTGGAAATAAAAGAGAGATCAATGATTGGAAATCATTGATCCCCTACAAATTTGTAATTTTTTTTCCATCAGAACCTTGCATCGTTCAACTTTCGTTAATTTAATCATAAAAATAGCTGCAGTTGACAGAATTATTTGCTGAGCACAATTGACTAGAAAACACAAAATAAAATTATAATGAACAGGAAAATTAGAAGATTTCAAATTTATCTTGCATCATTCTGGTCATGACTTGTATATAATCTGGACCATATAAAACATCTGACAACAGCAGATTTCTATTTCTAATATAGTAATTTATAGCTTCAAAATATTCAACAACATCGATATTATTCGATATTCTAGTCAATCAATTATTCGAAAATCACAAATTATTGGAGATGAACTGCCATCTCCATCATGGAACAGGCCAGACAAATTCAGTCCACAAAATAGTTCTTAGCTCATCAGAATACCTAATTTCATGAGAGTTGGTCACCAAAACAATCTATAGTTGAGTTTTGGAAGCGAAAAATCAATGCACAAATCGAAGAAGTTCCCATCACCAAGAATCCCTCTGGGTTTAATTTAGCTTCTCAACAGACTATACATAATTTTACAGATGAAAGACATCAACTTCGAATTAAAGATCACACAATGTTAAGGTAAACTCGGGGAAAGCGAAGGCTTTGCCACTTTGAGCTCTCCACAGTCACTGATGTAAACGGTCTTTAGAGGCCGGTTCCACATGGTACGAGCTATTTGAGCTCTCTCGTCCCCAATGAACTCGGCAAAATCGTTGAACTGACGGATCCTTTCACCTGGCTTGTACGTAGGGATTGTGGCAATAGCAGTGACAACATCCATTCCTGCAATACAGATCAGTTGGAAGAATGAATTAATGATGACACTAATTCTGAATCGCAATACCAACATCTAGCAGCAGATTTGAAGCTCCAAAAATGTAGGAATTAAGAAAGAAAATAGAAAACTCGGAAGAATAACAAGGTCAAATTATCTCAAAAAAGACAAAAAAAAAATAAAAGGCGTACTTGAGAATTAAAGAAAACTTATTAAGCAGATAATTACAATCAAAGATATCGGAAGAAAAAAGGAAATTGTAATAGGTAAAGCTAAATGTGCAAGATTGTTTCTATCACAGGAAATTCATGACACTAATATGTCAGGCTTCTAATATAATTCTTTAATTCTACCAGCACATGGATGCATTACATATAAGCTGGAGTATGTAGAAATCTGCTAGATCAACACTTTTTGAGTGATAGTTCACCTCCTATTGAAGGAGAGTTGCTACCGCACTTACTGAAACTCCCAGCTTGTTTCCAAGAGGATTGGCCCTTCAATTTCAGTAAAGAAAATCATCTAAACTTTTCTAGGTCTGACAGAGACACATGGAAGATGGATAATATCATCAAGAGAAAATTCATGGTGTACAAGTAACAATTTATTGGCCCTTATATTCTCCCTTACAAAGATACTACGGGCATGTTTGGGCTCGTGGAAGTGGGAGGAAAATAAGAAGTGGGAAGTGGGAGCGGGAAATGTGAAAGTGTAGTGGAAAATGAGATTTGTGAAAAAAAGTTTTCCGATGTTTGATTATAATGTGAAAGTATAAGTGAAAAAGTATATTGTGTTTTTCGGTGTCTGGTTAGTAATGTGAAAGTAAAGCGAAAAAATTGACCACAAAATAATATTAAATTAAATATTATTTCTAAAGTGACGTTTTTTAACGGTTATTGGAATGTAAGTGAGATTTACATGACATCAAAATTTAATGCATTAAGTTACAACTTATTACAAGTGAGATTTACATGACCACAAAATTAGCTGTAACACCCTGGAAGTAGGGCAATAGTAGTGTAAAAAAGAGGTGTAAAAGGAAAATGAGAAAAGTTTTCTCATTTCCCATTTTCGGTTCAAAACAAATAAGGGAAGTGGGAAATGAGTTTTCCCACTTCCCATTGTCCTCCCACTTCCATGAATCCAAGCACGCCCTACGCAAGACATTCATTATGGTCTATCCTGTTATGCAATTACTTAATTGCTTCCTATGTAGCACGAACGCTTCTATCATAGAACCGTGTCGTGTCCAAAATGTGTCCGACACGCGTGTCAAACACACGTGACGTGTGAATTTTTAAGAATTTGTCACATGTCCACGTGTCGTTTCCATTTTCATGTTGCCGTGTCCGTACAACATAGACTGCTTCTGCCTTGCAATGTGACAATATAACCTACATCAAATATTTTGACCAATCATGAAAATAGTTGATTGGTAGCAACATGAAATGATGCACATAATCCAGGTTGAAAGCCATATGATTTCACATTCTATGCGCACCATTCTCTATAAGCTGCTTCTTCAGTAGATCTGGCAAAAGCATCTTGTTTGTTGTTTTTCATATCACCAAGTCCCCTCTACTGAAAGTTCCTAGAGGTTGGCACCTAAGCTCGCCTCAAATTCCATAGATTCAGCTCTTTTAACATCTGAGGCCTTGTAAGCCACCATCCAGCAAACTTGGTTAAATCCTCTTTCAGGTGCACTATGAGATATCTTGGGATACTGGGCACATCTCTATAAGTACTCCAAGATGCAAATGCAAAAACAAACTTATAGCTCACAACGATATGGCCTCTGCCTAGTGATTGTAAACAAAACTGTTATATTGTCAATCATCCGGTCCGAATCCATTTCAAGTGTCAAAAATAAATAGGCTCCAAGAACTCCTGCCCCGTTAGTAGAGAAAAGAGATTGTTATAATGCATAATGATGTGTGCCTGGGGGTTCTCTACTTCTGTAATGCCACAACCCCAGGTTGTGGCCAGATGATGTAATGGCAAATTCAGTTTTAATTTTTATTAAAAAAGAGAGAGAGAGAGAGAAAAGAAAGCAGAATGTTTCTTCACCTGGCCTCAAGTTAGGGTCCCTCAAGTGAAGAGAAATAGTTGGGCCAGTGGTGAGCCCAATCTACTCAAATTAAACCACCTTTAACTTTTAAGCTATTCTTTGGGGAAAGGGGCATTTTTTTTATCTTAGAATCCTATCTCATATATTGATTGACGTGAGATAATCGATAATATAAAAATTTAAAAAGATGGTCTGAAATGTTGAGAAAAATTTAGATAACCCTTCCCAAGAAAATGAGTTTTGCACAAAATATTTCACACATTTTAGTTTCTTTTAGAAATGATGTCAAATTACAATTTATTTTAAAAAGTTCTAATACTTTATTCTAGAAAAAGAGAAAAAAGCAGCACATTACCAAATTTCTAGATGAATGAGATCAAAAGATTAGATTTTTATATCATTTTATGGAGTTTCTTTACATTTGCAATATACACTTTCTTTAAGCGTAGGCAAAAACCAATTTGAAAAGTAGGACTTTTTATAATTGAAGCTCACACTTTACCAATGAGCTAAGCTTTTAAGGCAGTAATTTATATAAGTTTAGTTATTTATACAGACATGACAGATATAAAAATCTCTATAGTATGGGGCATTGTCGACTATCATACAGTCCCATTAAAAATTAAGCAACAAAAATTTAGATAAAAGGAACACGAAATAGATGTGTGAGCTCCTTCATTATAAATCAAGTGGTTTTTTCATGTGGTGGGTATTATTTATTCTTTTCACATTACATCTATTGAATTTTTTTTTTACATTTTTATTTTAAAACACGTGCAGTTGCATGTGCCAGAAGACTAGTAGAATATTAATTGCTTTCATAGCAGTATCACATGGAATTTACTCCTACCCCTTCCTCTTAAGGTTCTGATGGCTCCTGAACCAAAAACTCACTCTCCAGAGAATTAATGGTCCTGATAAAAAACTCATTTCTTTCTATGAAGGAATAATTTTGCTAATGATTATGAATTCTCGCTCCATCTGGGAGGACGGTACAAGTTATTGAGTTGGTTGAAGGTGTGCTAATTTTTTGGCAAACATTAACACCTGACATTCTCATTGATTTAAAAAGTGTACTCTCAAACATTAATGATAAGTTATCCAAAATATCCAAATACTAAACATGTTCAAATGTATTCTAATTATATTTAAAGCATATGTCCACTATTACATGATGCAACATCTTGATTAAGCACAAATCAAGATAATATGCTCTTATATATTTTTCACTATTTCAAAATAAGAAGAGACTTATTAAAGCTCAAGTGCCTAACCATTTTTTCTCCAACTTCTCGATCCTATTAACTATAGTATCTAGTCGATACGCTCTCGGATGCGAATTCATATTTAACCAAATATGTGTATTGAGTTAAATGTTGGAGCAAATATCTCTATTCCTAGTCGTATTTGCATAGGCTAAAAGAAACTAGGGCAAATTGCTAAAAGAAACAAGGGTAAAAGTATAAGCACTAATAACCCCTAAAGTATGTTATTAGCAGATTCCCACATAAGGATTTGGGTCAAAAAAAAAAATTTATTTCCTATTTTACCCCTCTTGTACTTTGAAACTTGCTCTACAGTTTAAAATCAAAAGTGGTGGCATGATTTCTATACAGGCTCAACACAGATAGTAAAAGATCCTTTAACTAAGATACTGCATGCCAGCAACCACTTGATGATGAAAAAGGTGATTGTGTCCAATTCTATAAATAGATTTTTGGTCTCATCTCAAAAGGAAATTAAAGCCATGCACATCAACTTCTATCCACAGAAATTCAGCTACAACTTAGGAGGATATAGAGAATCTGTTCTAGTCAGATAAATATTCAGATTGATTTTGAAATATCTTGTAGTCTGTGAAGATAAGGTGACAAATTTTTATAATTAGATTGTTTCCAAGTTTCTAGGGTATGTTTGCTTAGGCCTCAAGTTTTGATCTCTATAAAAGTCTCTTGTTGTCTCTTTTGTACTAGGTGTATTAGATGAAGTTTTTTGATCTCTATAAAAGTCTCTTGTTGTCTCTTTTGTACTAGGTGAATTAGATGAAGTTTAACAAACTCCAATGCTTTACTATTTTCTCCCTAGCTATCTGTGTTCTCTCTTCTCTCGTTCTCTATCACTTCCTCCCTCCTTTAAGACACCGCTTCCCCCATGTAACATACCACAACCAACCCAATCCTGTCCTTAACAGTGTCCTTTCAAACCCAAATTTATGAGAACCAAGCACCTAATTTAGTAACCAAGCAGTAGCCAGTAACAGCACTCACCTATCGTCAAAGCAAACAAACAGCCCAAATGAATAAGCAAGAGAAAGCAAAAGTCGCTGCAGATGTTGAAAGCCCCTTTACACTGAGACCAATGCCCACTGCACATTCCATAAAGATCTCTACTGACGAAAACGACATTGCCCTCAGACTCGGGACCGCTAACTTCTAATCTGTGACAGAGTTGAATCATAATATATCCGATATAAACAAATTCTTAAACCCATGTTAATAGTTATAGCTGTCACTATCTTGGTGAGAAGACCAATTAGATAAGGCGTCTGATCATCAAGAACACTGGTGGTGCCACTCTCTTTCAAATGGCATTAATGACCATTTACTAATATTAGCTCATCAGGGGAACTTGCAAGGATAGGAAAGTGCTATTACATACTAGTCAGAATGCTAAGGAGTTGCAGAGTTCCATGAAGTAGATAAGGTTGTTTTCTACCGAATTCTGAAAAAGGGTGAACCAACTATTAAAATCGTGTCGCTTAGCTTGGCATATTGGCGAGGGTCTCAAGCTACTTGGTCGCACCTATGAAAAGGATACTGGAGGTGAGTAGAAGAACCAAAATACATCCTTTTCAACAAAACAAAAAGGAGTCATTGAACAAAATGATACCATTCATGCAATGATTATCTCAACATGTTTCTTTTTTGATGACACCCTACTATGTTTATTCAAGTAAAAAATGTGTTTGGATGGATGTTAAGCCCAAAAATGATGCTACATCTTAAATTAGCTATAATTGTGCCTATATAAACCATATAAAAAAAAACTCGAGTCCTATATAAAACCTTTTACTTTAGTTGGCTAATGTAGAGTACTTTTCACTGCCAATGGAATAGACATCATTATTCTGAACTTGGCAGCAAGGCAGCCACATTTTTGCCAAAAAGGAAAAGGATGCTATCCTGATGCAGCATTATCTCATGGACAAGGAAATTTGCAAAGATTGTATTGGACCTTAAAAAGCATCAATATGGTCTCCTTGGAATTGATTCAACAATATAGCCTCATGTTCCTGTTAATTATCTTCTCATGCTTCATTACTCTACAAATTTGTACAGATCAACCAGCTTCAAGACTTTCACCAAAAATTATAACTGTGAAGTGAAAAACATTCCAAGAACTGAATGCTCTACTCCATTGCGGGTACAGCAAGCAGTTGGCATTGCTTGAAGGGCTCCACAAGAAGCCATCTATATCACTTCAGAGAACATATGACCTCATATGAAACCACATCTCGGGTGTAAAAAAGGAAAATAAGTTGCAACAAGCAGCTTGACATTCCTTTAGAAGGGCTTGGATTTCTTGAACCACTCAGAATACAAAACACACTTGACACGTGGTTTGCAAGAGGGCCAAGTCTGCATTAACCAGACGTCTAAAAAGAAGGTTGATCAGCACTGACTTGACCCCCTGCAAGCCACTCGTTAGAGTGTTTGCACTTTGAGCGGTCCACCAAATTTAGACCCCTTTTTTTTGAACACTCCAACCAAAACTCTACATCTGATTGAAATAAAAGCTGCGCAAAAAATATAGAATTTAGAAAAGTGTCAGGTTCTCAATTCTACCGCTATAGCAAGTGGCTATGTAGGTCGTGATCCATAACGAGGGACTTGCAATGGAAGCGTGTTAATAAGTTCTTTTCAAGTTTGCTAAAACTAGTTAAAAGTTCTTCAATGTTTTTACAAAGAAAAGAAAAGTAAAATCTATGTTAATTGAGAAGAAAATGGAAAGTAAAATCTATGTTAATTGAGAAGAAATGAAAGATGGGAGAAAATGATAATTTTGTAAAAAGGAAAACTAAGTTAACCAAAGAGGTAAGAAGAGAAAAGAGGGAAGGAAATGGTTTGTGAAGTGTTCTAAACTAATGAATTGAAAGAAAGAAAGAAAACCTAAAAATACATACTTATCTCTTTTGGACGATGACTTACCTTGAATCGTTGGCACGCTTACCTTGATTCGGAGGCGATCAGCGCATAACCCATAAGATATAGTTCAGTTCCCGTTCACATTACATCATCAAGACTTCATCGAGCAAGCATGAAATGATACGAACATTGGGGAGGAATCCATCGTCATGAGCTATCGGTGGCACTCGCAAAGGCAAGTCAATTCCCGATGCTATGAGACTGACTTGAATTATCATTAAAACCAAAAAGCAGAAAAGTAGAAGAGAAATCAAAGAGAACAAAAATGTAAACGTAACTTTCGATTAAACGAAGTACCAATGGAAGAAAAGAACACTTACATCAATGTCACTCTCAGTGCAAGCTTCACTCTCATTCTCTCATGAAACTCTTCTCTCCTCTGAGTTACATAAATAAAAACAAAAATTACATTAAGAGAAAAACAAAACCCTAAACTAAACTAAAATAAAAACCTAGCCTAAAATCTATCTCTGCTCAATCGTGCCCTCTGGCCTTCAAAAATCCCATTTTTTTAATAGACGAAATGAAAGAGGTAAGGGAGTGAGAAGATAGTAAAGCAAACACTCCCCCTAACTAAATAACTAAGCCCTCAACTAAAACGCGGCTTGGGCCGCGGAAACTCGACCAAGTGGCCACATCCAGGGAGCGTGGCCTCTTGATCTTCGGTTGTCTCTTTTTGTCCAGATGATTTTTCAATTTGATTTCTGGATTTTATGATATCCCTGTTGATGTTCAGCTAACCGAAATGGATTTAAAGAAATCCGAATTTTAACTGGTTTTCATTTGATGTGACCTTATGTTTTACTCTGATCTTCAGCTTATCTCCTTAATATTTGTCCCAATCCTTAATTTTTATGTAAATCAGAATTTAAATAGGCTTTTGGGCTCGTTTCTTTTCCATTTTCTTTAGTAAAGGCATGCACACATTTAAACAATAAATATGAATAAATAGTAGAGTTTATTAAGATAAAATATGGGAATGTGAAAATGAATATGCAATTCAGTGACCGATTACAACCCCACACCTATCTTTTGCTCGTCCTCGAGCAAAACAAAGAAAAATAGTGCTAACATAATCTAACACATTTTCGCAAGAATCAGTGTTACACTTAGCATGTGCAACAAGCCGTTAGAGGACGAGTAAGTTATAGAAAAATCGAACTTTTCATTTCTAAACTTAGTTTCTATTCAAAAACTTGTTATCAATTAAGGTAATGAGTCAAACTATATTTCTTATCTAATCTATTATTTTACCCTAAGTCATATGCACCTTTATGACCGTGAAATTTTGACTCAGAGTTCTTCAACTCTAACTCTTATGCCATATTTTTCATATTTTTGGTGGTATTATCCCTTAGTTCTATTAGGCTTTCTAATTTGCCCATGTAATGAGGCAAATGTCGGTGACTCCCGAATCGGACGGTCTTAGGGCACCAGGTGAGAAAACACTCAAGGACTTAAGGACTCGAGCAAAGAAGACCACAAAACTTTAGGATTTTATAAATTACATGGACGAGGCGTGAATACTTATGTTTTATGAGACACACATACCCAGCTTAATCAGAGAATTTTGATATATATATATATATACACATTTCAAACTTATCTAATTAGCTTTTGCATAAATACCAAGGCATGCTTAGGCCAAAACACCTAGCTAATCAATAATTAGATTTATTTATTTTTCATGTATATATTTTATTTTTTTATATATATAAGGCATAAGAATCTTTGTTTTCGAATCCTAAATGTGTAAGTGTATAAAGTATGCATATTTCATCAAAGTAATAATCAAGTAAATTACTTTTCCAATTTTTCTTCCTAACCCTAGAAATCAAACAAATAATCTTATTTTGATCAAGTATAAGAAATCCTAATTATGATTCTCCTATTCCTTAAAATTAACTTAATTTCTTACAAAAAATAGGTCAAAATATTGTCTCTTTTCAAAAAGTTTTAAAAGCAAAGAAAATGGTATTATATATATATTTAAAAGAAAACCTTTGTTATATTAAAACCCTCCCCAACACCTATCTCATGCATTGTCCTCAATGTATGAATGAATGCATATATGCATGAAAAAGAAGAAAAGAAAGGAACAATGTTACCTTAAGGTGGTGGTCAGATTGGGCCAATCGTTGCTGCCCAATTAAGATAATGTGGTGGTTCAACGGAACCCACCTTTTATGACCTCTTTTTGTTTTCATTTTTACAATTCCCAAATGGAATAGGATCATGAAAGATCCTAACATAAAAATTATCCCCTTTATATGACCAATCTTAAAAAATCATCATGGAGTTTGTACCAACAGTAGAATGTGATTCAAAGAAATGGTTGACTTGGGCTCAAGAATGAAAGGTTCGGGAACCAATACTAAATCGGAAAAATCAAGTTGGTTCGAGAGTCGGTTTTGGTTCAAGTCAAAGAATTGAAATTCGCATTCTTTTCCCATCAATAGAATGTGACTTTTCAAAATAGATGGTTCAAATTCAAGCTCTATGAGTACAGGAATCACTATTGGCTCAGGAAATGGGTCCAAATCGGGCAAAAACACCGGAGTCAAAACATAGATTCGAAAATTGGAATTGAATCACAAAGTTGGAGATTGGGGTCACATTCATATTCAAATTCAATTTTCTTAAAATGAAAACTTGCGAATTTGTCCAAGGTTTGGGATTGGTCAAGTTCAATATGTTGTGGTGAAATTGAATCTTGGTTAAAGTCTCCAAAACATCATGATTCTTGGTTCCTATCAATATGGCTAGAGAAATTAGAAATGGTCAGAAATTGGAAATGGTCAGAAATTGGATAGAAAGGTCTCCTCATTCTTATCATTAATTGTGTTGACCAAATAACCCATTTTTGCAGTCAAGATTTGATTGGATGAAATTATTTTGGTACTGAATCATGTTTTCTATTCTCTTTTCTAAGTCAATAAGTTCTTATTGTGGGACTTGAAACATGGAGTAAGGATCATGGATTTGAAAATTTTGAGGGGATTGTGAGTCCTTCATGTTTTGAGCTTGTCGCTTGGACTCATGCAAAGCTTCTAGAATCTTTTCAAAATCTGATTTTTCCTTTAAGTTGTTCTAGAAAAAAAGTTGATTATTGTAAGATGGTTGACCATATGACTCAGGGGAGTTGCATCCCCACTAACACTATGAAGAGTGATGATAATTGTTCCAGTCTTCTTCATAATATTGAGATTGGGGCATATATTGATTCGGATAAGACCAATACGACATACTTGGTTGGTTAGAGTTATGAAATGTCGGGTTGGTAATATCTGAGTCAAAAGAGGTCGGGGTGAAGTATGGATCACTATATGCATTGGAATAATTGTAATTGTAATCTATATCACAAAAATGTCAAAATAAAAATAAACAAACAAATAAACAAACAAAAAGAAAGAAAAATCTAGCCTAAGTTAGGGTAGACCTTAGACCTAGGCGACTCCTAACTAGTTAGACTGCCCACGAGGGATACATTGCAGCAATCTGACCACAAATTAATAGGCCAGGTAGGGGAAAGACCAGTGGAAGACATTCATGCCTAAGCAACGGGCCTAATTATGCCAAACCACTGTTCTTCAAGATTTCGCCTCTCAGTCCCCAACTTTTGACACCGACTTGACAAGAGTCAAACTCTAACAACTTCCCCCTTAGGTCAGTCTCCTATTTGAGTCTGAGATGTCCCTGGGCCAACGTCTACTCAGTTTCGGTTAGGCTTAGTTAGTGAGTGAGGAGATGGTTTGTGGGTTAAGGAAGGGTATGACTTCCCACCTTATCTTGCTTAAGAATATGCCCTTAATCGTTTTAGTGCAACGTATACATGTATATGAAAAGCAACACTTAAGCAATATAAATAATTCAAAAGTGTTCCTATACTACATGTTATGAACACGTACATTTTCTCCAACACTCTTCAACAGTAATGTAAATGCAAACGTAATTAGACATGTGCCTAAATGCAAAGTCTAAACGTTTTTAGCATTTAACAAACATGGTCTACTGTTGAGGTTAAAAATGCGTACACAGTAAGCTAAATCAGTAAACTAACAGTAGCAAAAATCTAAGCTTTGTAGTGCATCCACCCTGCAAGAAAGAAGGGTGAGTAGTCCACTCAACTTGTCGCGAAAACGCGGCTTTTGCAGCGTTAACGCGGCAAGGTTGAGAGCTTCTGCGCTCTGCTTTCTAGACCAGAGTCCCAGAGCCACTTATATGTGTCTGCAACTCTCGTTTCCTTGAAATCAGCCCCTGCACACAAAAACAGAGAAGAAAATTTAATCATTAAAAACTTAAAAAGAAATACTTACCGTCCCTCCCTGGCAACGGTGCCAAATTTTGATTGAAATAAAACTGCACAGAAAAATACAAAATTTAAAAAAAAAAGTACAAGGTTCTCAATTCTACCGCTATAGCAAGTGGTTATGCGGGTCGTGATTCACAAGGAGGGACTTGCGATGGAAGCGTGTTGATAAGTTCTTTTCAAGTTTGCTAAAATTGGTTAAAAGTTCTATATTTTTACAAAGAAAAGAAAAGTAAAATCTATGTTAATTGAGAAATGGAAGATGAGAGAAGATGATGATTTTATAAAAAGAGAAACTAAGCTAAGCAAAGAGAAAAAAAGAGAAAAAAAAAAGGAAATGGTTTGTGAAGTGTTCTAAATAATGAATTGAAAGAAACAAAGAAAACCTAAAAATACATACTTACCTCTTTTAAACGATGACTTACCTTGGATCGTTGGCACGCTTACCTTGATTCGGAGGCGATCAGCACATAACCCATAAGATATAATTCAGTCCCCATTCATATTACATCATCAAGACTTCATCGAGCAAGCATGAAATGATACGAACATTGGGGAGGAATCCATCGTCATGAGTTATTAGTGGCACTCGCATAGGCAAGGCAATTCCCGATGCAATGAGACTCACTTGGATTATCATCAAAACCAAAAAGAAGAAAAGTAGAAGAGAAAACAAAGAGAACAAAAATGTAAACGTAACTTTCGATTAAATGAAGTAACAATGGAAGAAAAAAAGAACACTTATACTAGTGTCACTCTCAGTACAAGCTTCACTCTCATTCTCTCATGAAACTCTTCTCTCCTCTGAGTTACATAAATAAAAATAAAAATTACATTAAGAGAGAAACAAAACCCTAAACTAAATTAGAATAAAAACCTAACCTAAAATCTATTTCTCCTCGGTCGTGCCCTATGGCCTTCAGAATTTTCAACTTTTATAGGCGAAATGAAAGAGGTAAGAGAGTGAGAAGATAGGGGAAGCATTTGCTCCCCCTAACTAAATACTAAGCCGCGAAAACGCGGCTTGAGCCGTGAAAAGGTAGCCTGGATGCCACATCCAGGGAGTGTGGCCTCCTGATCTTCGGTTGTCTCCTTTAGTCCATATGGTTTTTCAATTTGGCTTCTGGATTTGACGATATCACTATTGATGTTCAGCTAACCGAAATGGATTTAAAGAAATCCGAATTTTAACGGTTTCCATTTAGGGCGTGTTTGGTTGCAAGGAAGTGGGCGGAAGTAAGGAAATGGGGAAGTATAATTGCTCACTTCCCTATCTATCCAAACACCGGAAAAAGAAAATAAGAAAACCCCTTTTCCTTTTTTTTCCTCTTTTACACAATCATTTCCTCACTCCTGAGTGCTACAGCTAATTTTGTGGTCATGTAAATCTCATTTGTAATAAGTTATAGCACAAAATAGTTAATTTTTTGATCATGTAAATCTCACTTGCATTCTAATTACAGTTCATTTTTATTTTTCTTAATTAATTTTTATTTAAATATTATTTTACATCAACTTTGTGGTCAACTTTTCCACTTCCACTTTTATATTACCATCCAAACACCGGAAAGACATAACATTTTCCAAACCACACTTCCCAACAACATCCAAACACCGGAAAACTTACTAACCAATTCCCAAGTTCCAAAGTGAACTATTACTACTTCCTCACTTCCTTACTTCCTCACTTCCACCCTCAACCAAACAGGCCCTTAGTGTGATCTTTTGTTTTGCACGCTTGGCTTATAGATTTCAATAAGAGTCTGAAGGGAAGTGTTTACATTGCTTACGAGTCGAATAGCCCTTGGGATTTTGGTATCAGCTCCGTCTTCAACAGAGATGATGCGCCTCGCTCTACTCTCTGTGCCTTGATCGAGCTGCCAGCTTCCACAGTTGACCTGTCCCGGAGGCCAATTCCACCTCCACCACAATAGTCTTGACGTGATGTATTAGTGTTGCTGCCACGACCACCACTTTGGCCCGATTGAGATGCTTCATGAAGGGAGTCCTCACTTGACAATGTCCAGTTTCTCCCACCCCGGGGGAAATGATGAGGACATCACTCAGATTACCAGTTGTTTTATGCCTTAGTTTATTTTGAGTATAGTTGTTTCTTTATTATGTTTTTTTTTAGTACCACATCGGTTATATCCGAGAATTGCTCTTTGTAAAGCCTATAAATAGGTATAAGACTTTTATTATTAGACTGAATAATTAAAACTTTTCCAGTTATATTTCTTGAGCTTTTGAGTTCTTGAGTATTGGGGTGTGAAGCCCGTGGTGTAAGTGATGTGAAGCCCGCGTAAGAGGGTGCGAAGCCCAAATTTATCTGATTTTATCTCTAAATCCTAATCGCTTTTCATTGTTCTTTTCAAAACCCTAGTTTTTTCGTATTTCTTTGAATCGAAGGTGATTGTAATTCTGTATTACATCAATTTGAAACCCATCCAAAACTTGATGTGCGGGTTTTACATTTTTCTAAAACCCACCCAACCCGAACCCGTCAAAACCTGCACCCGCACCCAAACCCGCACCCAAACCTGCTAGAAATATAAATATTCAATAACTAGTTATCCTAATATATGGGCACTTGACATTAATTAGTTATCTAAACTATTTTTTTCCTGTCCTCTTACTTCAATGAGCAATTTTCTAGTAACAAGACTTACTATTGAGAATATATTTAAGTAGTTCCACATTATTAATCATACTAATAATATTTTGTAGTGGCTTTTGAAATTAATGCCAACTTTATGTAGTATATATCATCAAATGGATTAAGCATATAAATGTTCTTTACAAATTGAGGTTAAACCCACTAATTTTAAAACATAACTGATGGGGAACCAACCAAGTGGGATTCTCCCTAGGGTTTCTCACCCAAAACACACAGGCTACAAAGCTTTTCAAAGCACTTTTAATTCATCTAAAAAACTGTCAAATACAATACTAGCTTGGCCTTAAATAGGCCTACATTAATGGAGATAGCCCATCACAACTGATATGAGACTAAAATAAACTACTAAAAATAAATACATAAAGATTACAATCAGGGCCGGTCCTAGAAAATTTAATGCCCTCGGCAAAATTTTAAATTGTGCCCCTAAACACGCTAATCACAGTTACATCAAAGTAAATCGTTTTCTTTATTAAATAATTATTTTATTAAAATGATAAAAGTTTACAAAAAATAAGGGAGAATTTTTTGAGGCTCGTTAAAACCTTATCTAGTGAAAACTCGATAAGACAAAATACTAAAAGAACCAAAAAAACACCCCGATTCTCAAAACATAATAGTAAAACCTCTTTGTAATGGGCGAGATGTCTGGAACTCAAATCACTCTTGCATCATGCTATGGCCTATATTTAAAAAGAAACACTAGATGCCAAACATATATTCTAATAATAAATTTGATGTCCCCTAAAAAAAAATAAAGTTGATGCAAATTAGTGCATAGAAGTTTAATGAATAAATATTATTTTTTTAACATTCTAAGTGACAAATATTTGGCTTAGAGTGAAGTTAGCGTTTTAAAAGGAATAGAGGATCCTACTTAAACAAATTGTGAAAATTAACTGTTTTTCCTACTTCTCTAAATAAATAAAAGTTAAAACTTTGTAATATAGAAATTCATTAGTTAATTAGATCAATTCATGACATCATCTAACTATTATTTTTTCATTCCTAAGGGATGGATTAGAACTGGCTGGTGCTAATATCAAAATCACAATTCCAAGGATCCTCAAACAAATGAACGAGTCTCTTGTAAAACATATTCAACTGGACATTTACTTAGCTTGATTTTGATTGTCGCTCGAGTTCATCCCATTTACACCTCTGTTGTATGCCAGTGCATGGTTCAGTCTCATGTTTCTTTTTTAGTAGTGCATGGTGAATGATCAAAAATGAATATACATATAAAGTTCTTTTTTTTATGACAAAGTGAATCTATTAGCTAAAAGAAATCAATTGTGATGTGGTGTTGTTGGTTATCACATCAATCTTACACACTAGAGGTCTCCGATTCGAGTTCGGGCGATGCCAATTTTTTCTCTTAAAAATTCATTTTTATTTACCCACTCCAAACATGAATTGAGCTATAAGTGCATAAAAAATTTTGGACCCCTCCTGGGATTGGGCCCTGGGCTTGTGCCCGAGTCGCCCTGGTCCAGAGCTGGGCCTGATTACAATTAAAAACAAATAACTAAAATAATTAGCCCAATATAGCTTGAATCTCCAAACCCTAATCGAACCCAACTGAAAGAGTGTGACGATGCCTCCTGGTGTAGAATCGCAATCCTGGAGAGATGTCCTCATTATTCCCTCAGGGTTTGGAAAAACTCGCTCCGTCAAATGCGAACCTCCTCGGCTCTCATAGCGCTTTAAACAATCAGGGTCCAACCGTTTGAGCTCTTCCCGATAATCTAAGCGTTGTCAGAATCGTAATTCTTTCCAACGAACTAAAAAAACTGTTGCAACCATCTCTAGTAGAGACAATCTGATCATCAATAATTTCATCAATTTGTTCTGCCGTATGGGTGGGTTGTATTTGGGGAAGTGAAGGTAACAAGGTTTCTCAGAAATAGGCTCATGGGAAGGCTCATCCAATAAAGAATTATCAGGAGAAAATTTGGATATTTATGAGCAATCAGATCTTTAATATTAAAAGAGGAACTAATGCCAAAATCAGGTGGAAGATCTAATACATTGGATCAAAATTTTGAATGGTCATGCGCTACGTGCATGCAATATCTTCGAGGTACCAAGAGGATACCGTTCCGGACAAATCCAAACCATCACCTAGTCTCCACGTTAAACTCATGTGCCTTATTGTGTAAATCTGCATAAACTTTATAGTTTGCATTACTTTTCTAAACTTGATTGTTGATCTCCTTATACAAGTCATGAATATGCGATGCAGCTGACTCAGACATCCTAGTATGATGGGGTACCATGAGAATTAAATTTAAAGATTGTCTAAGTTGATAACTATGCATTACCTCAAATGGACTCATTCCTATGGTTCTATTGACAGAACTATTGCATGCAAACTCAGCGATATATGACACAAAATCTCATGTTTTTAGATTCTCACCCACTAGACATCGTAATAGATTATCCAAACTCCTACTGACTACTTCAGTTTGTCCATCAGTTTATGGGTGAAAGGCAGTAAAAAACTGAAGTTTAGTCTCTATTTTATGCCACAGGGTTTTTCAAAAGTAACTCGTGAACTTAACATCCTTATTTGAGACAATTATTTTGGGCATCCCATGTAGCCTAACAACTTCATCAAAATAGATCGTGGTGATCTGAGATACACCTGAAGTTTTAGAACATGATAGAAAGTGGGCCATCTTGGAGAAATGGTCCACAACAAGTATGAAATCATGCTTTCTTGCGGTTTTTGGTAGACCTAGCATGAAATCCATATTGACATCTTGCCAAGGGCAATTTGGAACTGGAAGGGGAGTATAGACACCAGTATTTTGCTTCCGTTGTTTGGCGAGTTGACATGAGTGACATTGACCAACAAGCCTTACAACATCTCTCTTTAAGCTTGGCCAATAAAAACGATGTTCCACAGCTTCAATTGTTTTGTTTCGCCCAAAATATCCAACAAGCCCCCCAGCGTGTAATTCTCAAACTAAAAAAATCTCTCAAGGAGGTGCGAGGGATACACAACTTACAATAGCGGAATAGATACCCATCTTGCAAGAGAAAGCCATCAACCACATGAGTCAAATTATCCCTTAAGACAGTGTATATATTTTCAAAATCAGGACATAAATCATAAGTATCTTTGATTTTCTCAAAACCGACTACTTCAGTACTGCGCGACAACAGCTAAATGCATCAGCGACCATATTTTTGACCCCGGCCTTATGCTTGAGGACATATGTGTAATCTTGAAGGAACTCTACCCACCTACCATGCCTCGAATTCAGTTTCTTTTGGGAGTTGAGATACTTGAGGGCTTCATGGTCTAAATAGATAACAAATTCTTGTGGTAATAAGTAATGACGCCAGTAACGCAGAGCTTGAACTACCGCATAGCACTCCTTATCGTAGGTGGAATACCGTTGCCGAGTATCATTTAATTTTTCGCTAAAATAGGCAACGGGGTGCTTTTCTTGACTCAAAACACCACCTATTCCAATGTCTGAGGCGTCACAAATAATTTTGAAAACTTTCGTGAAATCTGAAATCTGATAACAGGAGCTTCTGTCATCATCTCCTTGATTTCCCGAAACGCCTTAGCAGTAGCTTTAATCCATCTGAATTCCCCTTATTTCAGACAGTCAGTAATCAGGGTCATGATGGTACTAAAATTTCGAATAAATCGTCTGTAGAAATTGGCTAACCAATGAAAACTCCTCACTTCTCGAATGTCATATTGTTCCAGTTATTCCACAATAGCCTTAATTTTATCGCGATCTGCAGAGACATCTTGTGAAGAAACAATTTCTAAGATGACATGGTCTATAAGAAAGGTACATTTCTTAGCGTTTGCATATAAACTTTCCTTTCTCAAACTTACACAGACCTGCGAGATATGGTACAAATGTCGCTCCGTCGATTTACTATAAATGAGGGTGTCATCAAAATATACGACTATGAACTTTCTAATAAAGGGTCATAATACTTGTGTCATCACTCTCATAAAGGTGCTTGGAGCATTAGACAAGCAAAACGGCATAAGCATTCACTCATACAGCCCATCTTTCATCTTAAGGCTGTTTTCCATTCATCTCTCGGGCAGATTCGAATTTGGTGGTAACCACTCTTCAAATCTATCTTTGAAAAGATAGTGGCACCGGACTCATGTCAAGCATATCATCCAGCCTGGGAATTGAAAAATGATATTTTTACCGTTATTTTGTTGATAGTACGGCTATCCACACACATTCGCCATGTTCTTTCTTTTCAATAGTGTGGGGATCGCTCAAGGGCTTAAACTCTCTCGTATGAATTTCTACTCAACAACTCTTCAACTTGTCTTTATAATTCGGCATGTTCCCTTGGGTTCATCCGATAGTGCAACAAGTTGAGCAGAGTGACTCCCGGTACTAAATCAATAGCATGTTTAATATTCTGCATCAATGACAATTGATCCAGGTCTTTGAGAAACACATCAGCAAAATCTGTGATAATAAGGGGCACTGCAGGAAGAATCATCTCATAAGATTCTTTCGCGACTTCTCGAGCAACCAAAACGATGATTTATGTCCCACAAAATCACTTCCTTTTCAATTTCTTTAGCGCTGATTAAGTTGAGGTTCTTCTCCCTTTTATGTCCACAGACTTTTTCTCGTCTTGTTTGGATTTTGGTTGACTTGGATTAGTTTGATCTGTTGCCCTTCATGGTTGAAAGTACAAATGTTGGACTTTCCCCGCAAGGTTACGTCCATATCAGACAACCAAGGTCAACCAAGAATCACATGTCATGCATCTATAGTTATCACATCAAACCAAATTTTATCCTTGTATGTGACAAATTGCACAGGTACAAGACATCGTTCATTCACCTCCATTGATGTTGCGTTAACCCAGACAACTTTGAATGGGCTAGGGTGAGGGACCGTCTTCAATCCTATCTTCGAAATCAAACTGGATGACATAGTATTTATACAACTTTCACTATCAACTATGATTTTACAATTTTTTCACCAATCTTATCCATGGAAAAATCGAGATTCTTCACAGTCAACTATATCATTAGGTTGAGCGAGGGTACATAGGACGAAATTAACACGCCTAATAGTGTTAAGAATCTCTTCGTGTCCTGTTTCATTCTCAGAATTACCGCTCGTGTTTCCTATGAACACAATGTCCTTTTGAGATTTGTCCTACACCTCATCTGATTGATCATCCAAAAAAAGAGTTCTGAATTTACTTGGGCATAACTTCTCTACATGCTCATAACCTTGACATTTAAAGAATTGAGTGCGGGGGTTGGCTCGTGGTATGCTCTCGACTGGGCTTTTACCCTTGAGATCTCCTGTCTTGAGCTGAGATTATCCAGAGGTGGCTCTAGCGCCCTGGCTCTTATAATCTGAACCTCGTTAATAGTAAGATCCTCGATAAACATCGAAGTTTCGAACTATCTGATAGGCGTCTTCTAAATCACTAACACCTCTTACAAAGAGTTCTACAGAGATCATCACGAAGGCCAGACCTAAATCTAAAGAAGGTTACCATGCGAGGTTCATCGACAAACTCGCTGCACGGGTCAAAAACTCATCAAACTTCTCGATGTACACAACCCCCCCAAACACCCACACCCCGAAAAAACAAAAAGAAAAGAGAGAAAAATAAGGGAAAAAAACACGGCGAAGGAAAAGAAAGAGAAGGTTAGCTTTAAGATGTAGTTTCAGCTTCTATCATAAAGCTTTCCTCATCCACAACTTCTGTCATAAGACAAAACCAGATTCAATAAACTTTATGAGAGCTTCAATGAGCATGTTTCATCAGTGTAACGCGATATTAAATAATTCAGAATCAACAAAGCCAACATAACAACAACATTAAAGAGTTTCTTATGCATGAGTATACCTGGAATGCAAAACGATCTAGTCCATCAAAATTCAAATCTACTAAATACTAAGGAGCATGAACAATAAACTGACTTACCTTCTAGCACGGTTCCAAACACAATATTTTCATTATCAAGCTGTGGGCACGGACCTGGTCCAGTTGTTACTAGGAACTCCACATTCCTATAATCTGGATCAAGCTTAATCTCATCATAATCATCATTCTCAGACAAACACAATGAAAGAGTTCCAGGCCTTGAATGATTCAGTTGAAAAGCCTTGGGATCGACAACCTCCATATTCCTCATTATATTTGGTGGTGGTCGGACCTCTCCCTTGTCTCTCCTCCCTTGCCTCCCAGCCACAAAGAACTGCCCCTGAACGAGTAATAGAAACTTAAGCATTTCAATGATGATAGCATTAAATCTTGAGATGCAATTCAAAACCCAAATGTTTGAATAAACTTTGAGGCTTGCTTGACTTTGAACTTTTCTAAAATGAAGTTGCTTTTAAGTTTTATTTTTTATTTTTTTATTTTGAAATATAGGTTGTAACATGATGCAAGAGGGATTTGAACCTAGACCTCTTGCCCACTACAAAGAGGTTCTACCATTGTGCTACAGCGACACTTGCTAGTGGCTTTTAAGTTGGGTTATAGGTTTGCAAACTATAGTTCGCAAATTTATAATTGTAGTCTTTTAATGTAGTTTCACTAACTTATGGTCTACTTGCATACAAAATGAAGTTATCTAGAAGGTGAAGTCCCATGTTTTAATGAGAAGGGAAAGAGAAGTAGAGAGAGATGAAAACGAGAGGATAAGGGAAAATGCTTCTTTTCTTGCATCATTTGGTTTAAGTAAAATCAACTCTAACTAAAATTTTGTAAACCGCACTAAAGCGCAGCTTTGAGGTTAGATAGCTACAGTTACTAAACTGCGAACAATAGCCAAACAGAGTCATCTCATTTCTGGTCATTTGGAGTTAAGTTACTTAACTAGAAAAAACTGCATTTGAGAAAACCAATTGCAAAAAAGGGAGGAAATGTTAAATATACATGTTACAACTATAAAAACAAGCATAACATCATGATTAAATAATAGGGTAAATTAAAAAAAAACACTGCTACACCATCTCAAGTTCACACTTTACCACCCAATAGTTTCAATCACATGATCCCATCTCCATTAGCCCTAATTTCCTCCTCTCCTCCTCATCTTCTCCAACATCACCACCATTACCATCACGATTCCAACTGAATTCCTAACTCCTAATCTAAAATTCCAACCTTAACGATTAGCTCCACCACACCTCCTCCTTCTCATTATTACCATCATTACTTTAACCCAAAAATTAACCCACACCCCAACCTTAAATCCAACCTTGTGTCCTAACTCTGCCCTAATTCAGTTTCCACCTCCATCACAGGTACCACCACCACCACGTCATCATCATCATCCTTAATAGTCGATATCACTATCATGGTATCACCAATTCCCTTTCCCCTTCCTCATTACACATCACCACTCCATCATTAAAATACCTCCTCCACATCAAAACATCATGTTCTATGGATTGTTAAATAGGATTTTCGTAAAAGTTTAAGTAGCTGACAGAGAAGAATTTATTATAGAGAATTACTCAATATAAGTTTGGTAGATGGGCTAATGGAGATCGAGGGTCGTGTGACACCTCTAAAGTGCGTGGGTATGTTTCCTGTAATTTACCCAAAGAATAAGACATACAAGTGTGATAATTTATGAAAAAGAAAAAACAATTTTTTCAGAATCTAAAGCATCAAACCAGTGCAACAGAAGTGTCAGCCAGACATATGCATGGCTTGCAATTGAGTTCATCCATGAAAAATAATTTAGGCAGTCATTGGCATAATGAACTCAACAATTCCTAATTCACAGAGATTATAGTGATTTCCAACTCAAAAGCACTAAAAGATTAAGAGCAAAAAGAGGACCTGAAAGATCTTATGGACTAGGGTCCCTTTATACGCCGAGGAGTTGCACATCGCTTTAAAATTCGCGACAGTCTGCGGCAGGGCTCTTGCCGTAGAGCCCGAAGACTACTCGGCCGATGGGTTCGGAGTCGGGGCAGGCAGCGAGATCCAACCCGATAGGGCGGTCGGAGCGGAAGTAGCTGGGGCAGAGGCTGAAGTCCATGAAGACTCGGTCGGTCACGGCGGCGGAGGCGGCGGGGTACGACGATTCAGCGGGGTCGGCGACGGCCGGACCCGGGCAGGGGAGGAGAGAGGCGGCGGTGGCGGAGGAGAGAAGGAGGAGGGAGCGGCGGAGGTGGTGTCTAGGGTTAGGGTTAGGGTTTGGGAGTGGGGAGGGAGAGGGAGGAGGCGGCGGCGGTGGAGTTGAGGGGGAGGAGGAGAGAGGTAAGGGGAGGCCATGGAGAGGGAGTCGCGGGTGGGAACATGGTGAGTGAGAGGAGAGGATAGAGACAGCGTGAAATGTGCGCGGATGGTTCTGGTGGCGTGAGTGTGACCCGGACTCAGTATTAATGGCGTTTGGATCAAATGTACGCTTGTAGTTATCTCCACGCCAAAAAAAATATAATAATTAACTGAAATAAAGAAAAAACAGCAATTTTTAAAAATCTATTTTTCAAAAGTGACCAACTTCTTGGCCATGTCAGCTTTGGGACTATAAATTAGTCGTGTCTTTTCCGATTCGGATTCTTGGTCGTCTTTTTTAAACCGGGCCTGCTTGATTAAGGATGGAAGTGAGGAGTTGAAAAAGTAGTTATAGTTTTTTTTGAAATTTGAGAATTGGTTAATAAGTTTTTCAGAGTTTGAATGTTGTTGGGAAGTGTGGCTTGAAAAATGTTATGTCTTTTTCTGTATTAGGATGGTAATGTGGAAGTGAAAGTGAAAAAATTAATCACAAAATTTATCGGAAAATAATATTAAAATAAAAATTTACATGATCACAAAATTAACGGTAGCACTCTGGAAGTGAGGAAATGATTGTGTAAAAAAAAGGAAAAAGGAAAAAAAGTTTTCTTGTTTTTCTCTTCTGGTGTTTGGATAGATAAGTAAGTGAGCAATTATACTTTCTCATTTTCTTACTTTCGCCTACTTTTTGATAACCAAACAGGTCCATAATGAATAATTTTGAGTAGTTGTGCGTTTGACTTTTTGAAAAAAAATGAGAATAAAGAGGAGAGAATAAAAATAGGATGAAATTGAGCTCAAATTTTATTGTCTATTGCGTCTAGCAGGCGCGTTTATAAAATAAATATAAAATGTGCACGAATTTCAATTATTGGAGCCACAACAGAAGGTAATTCTATTTTTTTTTTTTTAATTCCATCTCGAGGGGTGGAATTGTCAAACAAAAAATGGTGTATAAACATAAGGGTACGCAAATGATAAATAATTTGCAACATTGGTATTCAGTAATTTGATCCAGTTCTCAAATTTTATTTTCCAAACAAGATTTTTTTGGATTAAACTAAAACAATTTCAAACCCGTATTGTTCCTTTTTTTCATAACCAAAGCTCGAATTGAATCCCTAAATCAATCCTCCTGTCTAACTTCAATTGTAAAGCATACCATTGAAGCCGAGCCAAAACTTGATAATGAACTAGACGTCTCATTTTTTTTTTTTTTATTTACGTCTCCAAAGTTATATATTGTTGATTATTGCAATAAAACAATCCCTTTGATTTAATTCATAGATTAATCAAGGACAAACTTTATTAAGAAAAAGAAAAAAAACACAAAATGTTCGCTCCCTTAGAAATTTGAAATTTATGCTCCTTTTCTTTTTTTAACCAAGGCTTGCAAAGCTTAAGGTCAGTTTAAGCTCATTGGTAGCTCGTTTGAGTCGTTTCGATAAGTTAATGTTAGAACAAAAATGAGAAATGCAGACTAGAGAGGAGTGGACTTTTCTTGACTTGTGAATTGCAACATGAGGTCGGGGTGTTCCTGTAACACCCCGCTCCCGGAATACATACTTAGTTGCGTATTCGTATTTTCTGATCGTATTTTTTTAATTTACTTCCTATATTTGTTTTGTGTTATGAGTTATTTATATGAACGCTTTGTCATGGATTAGGATTCGTGAACTCGGAGTCAGTTCTAGTCTTAACTGGGAACCCAATCTTGGAGTATTGCTCAATTTGGTCTTTCTGCTTTTCTGATTTGACCGATTTAGTTCAAATATCGTTTTCCAATATTCTAGATTTTCATGATTTTCTAGAATTTTCCTGAATTAAGTTGTAAATCTTCAAAACCAGGGTCGACCAATACGCTGCTCGATTCTCAGATTTTTAATTTATAAATGGAGTTGAAATTCTAAAAACGGCTTTCCCATAACTCTTTAAAATCACATTTTCTATCTAAATACTTTTTTTGAGATTTTCTAAATTTATCGAAATTCCACTGGTTTGGTGTCGGCCAGTATCGCTGGTTGGTTTCAGGAATTTTAATTTACAATTGGAATCAAATTTTTGAATTCCGCTTTCATATTACTTCTTAAAATTATATTTTTCACCTTTCATGCATTTTCTGAGATTTTTCATATTTTATCAAAATCTGGCCAATCCGGTGTAGACCGGTATCGACGATTGACTTCAGGATTTTTAATTTTTAAATGAAATTGAATCTCTGAAAACCGATTTCACCAAATATCTTAAAATAATATTTATTATTTTTGAGAATTTTTGGAAAGCTTTCCAAGCTACTTCATTTTTCGGACTTTTTCGGAGTTCGGTGTTTTCCCAAATACCAGAATCTTATCCTGATATTTTATTTTTCCCTTTTTCTCATTTTCTCTCTCCTTCCTCAGACGCGAGTCTCATCAAATCTGGATTCAATCAATAAATGCAGAGATTAATTTCTGTTCTGCATTTAATGCCTTTCAAGTCCGCTCTGACCAAGTCATTACGACTTTTGTCTTTTCTGTTAAACGCAATCTCGCGTTTTTCTCCTGGACGCGGCTCTCATCTCCGCGTCTAGTTCACTTTTGCTGAGACGCTGCCCATTTTAGAATGAGACGCAAGTCTCATCTCTTTATCCCTTTTAAACTAATGGCAAACTTGTAATATCTCCATATCCCTTTATATATACCCACCTCCCTTTTCTTTCTTTCATTTTTTCCTTTCTTCCTTCTTCATTTCCAGCCAACAGAGAACGACAGCAGCCCACAAGCCACCGTGCCTCCCTCCTTGGCCGGCCACTCTCCCCTCCATCTTCACCACCTTCACCATCAACTCCTCCACCTTTCTCTCCTCCATCTCCTCCTCCATTCCAACAACAACAACAATAACTTCACCACCTTCTTCTTCCTCTTTTTCCACCAAGAAACTCATTAACCTCCAAAGCTTCACCACCATTTTCCCCACCACCTACACCACCTTGGTCACCACCAACCATAACATCTTCCTCTCCCCGTCGTACTCTTTCCAACGAGCTATTGCTTCGCTCTCTGAAACCCCTTTTGCAAAACTCCATTTTTCCCATTTTAACTACACTTGCACCCTACAATTTGGTTGTGCTTGAAGCTTTGACCACCTTCTCCAGCCAACTCCGGCCGCCGCCGGCGACTGCCGGCCATGGCCGACCATCCTCCCTTCCCTTCTTCTTCTTTTCTTTCGTTTCCTTCTTTCTTTTCTTCCCTTCTTTCTTTCATTCTTTCCTTTTCTTTTCTTTCCTTCTTTCTTTCTTTCCTTTATTTCATTCCCTGCGTCTCTACTCCCTCATTCTCTGCGTCTTCCTCTCTCTCTTTCTGCGTCTCTCACTCTCTCATCTCTCTGTTACTCTATTTCTCTTGTTAATTGCTAGACGCGGAGTTCATCCCACGTCTAGCCAATTCCTTAACGCAAATCTTCGCGTTCTTGACATTTGTATAACGCGGCCTTCGCGTTCATGTATCGACGCGACGCGGAGCTCATGCCCGCGTCTGTATCCTTCTCGAGTCAACGCGACGCGGAGCCCACGCCCGCGTTCTTCTTGTGTTATAGCTTAAACGCGGGTCTCGAACCTCACGTTTGTGGCATCTAAGCGACGCGACTCTCGCATCTGCGACCCTGCGTCTCACTCTCAAAAAATGTTAGTGAAAAAAGAGAAATATTTTATTATGATCCATTTTCTTCAAGAATTTCGGTGATCTATTGGTTTTGGGTTATTCTAAACTTTTCCTTCTTTTTATAAGTTTCCATTTGAAATCTTGTTTTCAACTTAGGTTAAGTTTCTAAGAATAGAGAGAGAACTGAATTTTGTATCAGGCCTAACACATATACATATGTATGAGGGATTTTTCTTAGACTTTAGTTCATTTGTTCACATATAAATATATATATATATATATATTTTTATTTTTTTATGTTATTTGATATATTATATATTTACATTTTCTTAGCTTCATTAGGCTTTCTAATTTACCCGTGTAGCGAGCCTTTTACCGATGACTCCCAGACCAGATGGTCTTAGGGCACCAGATGAAGATACATCCTTAAGGTTCAAGGTCTCGAGTAAAGTAGGCCACGAATGCTAAGGACTCAACCACTTTTAGGCGTGACTGGTCATGCTTCTTAAGGCACAACCAACCAGCTCAATTAGTGATCAAGTTTTATTTTTGATTTATTATTTTTTTCTTTTTTTTTATATATTTATGTAAACAAAGTCACTAAGGCCTTGATTAATCCCTCAACCTGCAAATGTATGTAATGCTTAGAAAAAAATTCAAAATCTAGCTATCTTTTCTAGTCTTTTCTTTCTTAACCTAAAGATCCAACAAAATTTCTTATTTCGACTTATATTAAGAAATCTTAGCTTAGAATTTTCTTAATGCCTAAGATCAAGTTAATTCTTTTCAAAAAATGGATCAAAATTTTTTTCTTTTTTTTTGTTTTTTTTATATATATAAGAAACGAGAAACCTAGAAATCTAAAAGAAAAAGTCTAGAAAAATCCTATGTTAGTAAGAAAAGAGAAACTAGGAAATCTAAAAGAAAGATCAAAAAAAAATTATTTTTTTTTGTATAAGAAAAGAGAAACCTAGAAATCTGAAAGAAAAAGTCTAGAAAAATCCTATGTTAGTATCTACCCCCCATACCTATCCCATACATTGTCCTCACTGTATGCAAGAAAATAAACGCATGAAATGGGTAAAGAAAGGTGTCACTCCCGCCTTCGGCTTGGACCTGCGGTGGTGCTAGGTCCGGCCGACTGTGATCGCCGCAGACCCTCCTCAATGCGGTCTAGGCGAGATGTTTGCTCCGCAACCTGTTTGCGTAGTCGAATCTGCCCCCGAAATATCTTCTTCATGCCTCGTCAAATGGTAGACATGAAGGCGCGTGAATCAGCTGGGGGGTCCTGTTGCCAAAAAGCCGGCTCATCCTCCTCCTCTAAAAGTTTCTCCGAAGAGAACTCTACAGGGACATCTTCGGACTGGACACTAGGAGTCCAGACCGCATGAAGACAACTATTGTAAGCGCTAGTCGCCCTTTCTTGTGCAACGAACACCCTATCATATGAGTCAAAAACTGCATCTGGTAAGAAAGTCCTACACAGACGAGTGATCAAAACTGGGTGCGAGTACTTTGCACCACGTGTGCGGGGGGAGTTGGTGATGATACTATGAAAGATGATCTTGTTAATACAGATAGAGTGCTGCCGAGTCATCAGGTCGTGTATAATCTGCAGTACCGGCTAAAGGAGGTCGTGTGGTCAAGCCCTAAAATGTTGCGTTGAATCCAATGACCAACGCAGTGTACATTTCTAAATGTAGTACTGGCTTTGAGCCCCCTATCTTGTTCCGTACAGCGAGCCCCCATGACAGTCATGTAATCGATTAAAGGTAGAGGATCGCTATAATGTGGGTTGCAAGGGATATGCGTGAGTTCCTCTAGTAGAAGAAGCGTAACAATAATATCCCCAGTGGGCATGTGCACCAAGATCTGGTATGTGTCAAAATTGATAGATTCGGAAACTATAGAATTGTAGAAAAGTTTGACGAGCTCAGGACAATAGTAAGACTCGAGATCTGAGTTATCATAAACTAATCTATACCAATCCCATGCACGAATACGATCTAAAAATATATGACCATAACCATTAACATCGCTAAGAATTCTAGAAAAATCTTTTTCAGCGAAAATAGATGGTGCCATGATGAATAATAGGAAGCAACGAGAAGGGATACGCAAACCTCCCCCGGACTACGTGGGGGGAAACTTAAACGAGATTGTAGAGAGCAATCTGTGATGGTAGCAGAGGTGTAGATGGTAGATCGGAGATCTTCAGATGGCCGCGTCTGCAGAGAAATTTGGCGGCGGCCCAGGTTCTTCTGTATGGCCGCGGAAGCACGGCAGATGCCGTGGAAACTGAAAAACACCTAGAGGGGGGGTGAATAGGTGTAATTGCTAATCTAACAATCTTTTTAAAACTAAGATGGATGAATGATGCAACGATCTCTCAAAACAAGACTAAGAGCCGAATACCCGTGAGAGGTTCTGAACTCCTTCCTCCCAATTCCCCTTGAATAGGTTAGAGGTGCGCAATGCAACCTTGTTGTATGAGAATTGATCGAACAAAATATGAATAAAATGCAATGATGAAATGCACACAAGATATATCACAAGTATCACAAGCAATAACACAAAGAAATAAAACTAGATCTCAAGCAAGTAATTGAAAGCAATAGAGTGCAAGAGAAATTTAAAGCAAGAATGACACAAAGCAATCGCAAACACAAGATGTTTGTTTCGAGGTTCGAGCCACCGCTCTACTCCCCGCCTTCACCTCCGTGAAGGGTTTCCACTATCCACCGAGGACGATTACAACGGTCTACCGAAGACTCGAGCACCGAGCTCCACCAAGTACAATAACCTCTACCGAAGAGGTGTCTCCACAAGAACAAGAAGATCACAAGAACAAGAGTGATCACAACAAGATCACCAAACTCTTTTACAACACTCTCACTCTTTTTACAACTTCACTATAGAATGAGTAAGGGATTTTTGGCTCTATGAAGTGTAGTGAGAAAAACTCAGTTATAGAGATAATTTTTGTAAGGGAACACAACTGAAAACTAGCTCAAGAAAGAGTTGGAAATGGAGAGCTTAAACACTTTTCTTTTCTCTTTGAAAACTTTGAAAACTTGAGGATTTTTCTTACTTTTTTGTAAGAGAGTCTTCTCCTCTACTTATAGGGAGAGAAATAGGTTTAAAACAATTTATTTAGTCCTTATTTGCTCTGAAAAAGACCTGGAAAACCCTGAAAAAGTCTGCCAAAAAGCAGTCTGAAAAACAGATTTCAGAATTGCACAAAAGAGGAAAGAGCCGTTGGGCTGTTGCAGGCTTGGCGGTCGACCGGGCCGGTCGACCGCCAGCTCAGCTGGCAAAGAGCCGTTGGCTCGGGTCTTCTGGCGGTCGACCGGGGCGGTCGACCCAGAAAACCCGAGAGCAACTGCTTACAGTCGGTCGACCCGGGCGGTCGGCCGACAGACGTGCACAAACGTGCACGTCCTGGCACTGGCGCCGGTCGACCGGGCCGGTCGGCCGGTCAGCCTGAAACAGGAAAATCAGTATTTTTTTTTGACTTAGAAAACTTTGTAAAATAGTTTTGGGTTGAACAAACTTAAGTAACATACTAGTAGGAGTATATAAACATGATCTAAACATGATATTTATTTTGTAAAACTTAGGGTCATGTAAATATCTACTAAGGCATGAAATCAAATTTAAAACATGAAAACTTAAATACAAGACTCACATTTTAACAAAACCAAATTGTGTATGTGTATCCTAGAGCCAATATCCAACACTCAAACTTTAACATTCTATTCTTACAATGATTCTAAAGACTTCAAGTTCTTCAAGAGGGCTTTCACCATATGATCTTCAAAACTTAATTCTTGAGCCCAAATTGAGTTGACTTGAGTCCAAAGCACCTTCCTTTAGGGAAGAATCCTTCTAGTTGAGTTAGAATCCTGAAACACACTTAAACAATAAACAATATTAGTACAAATAACTAATATGTTTTGTAATCATCAAAACACACTAAAAACGGGTGATTGTAACCTTGGGCCAACAATCTCCCCCTTTTGATGATGACAAAACATATAAGTTATTTAAACAAACATGGAAGAAGAGCTTGGAAAGCTCCCCCTCAAATAATGCTATGTATAAAGAATGACAATGAGTAAGATACATGAAGCATGGAAAACACAATAGTTTTGTCAAAAATTCAAATACATCAAAGTAGTGCATCATAAACAAACAAAACAACAAACAAACTTATATTTTTTCTCCCCCTTTTGTCATACATCAAAAAGGGTTAAACAAAACAAAAAAACAAAAGAAATTTTCCTTTAAGAATCCATAATGCAAACATTCAACTCACCACAAAATAAAAGAGAATCTAGCATAATCTAATGGTTTAGTAAAAATATCGGCAAGTTGAAAATCGGTAGAAACATAATCAATATCAATATCACCTTTCTCATAGTGATCTCTAAGAAAGTGATAC
Source organism: Agave tequilana (assembly GCA_038442645.1). NCBI lineage: Eukaryota > Viridiplantae > Streptophyta > Magnoliopsida > Asparagales > Asparagaceae > Agave > Agave tequilana. The sequence goes on along the minus strand of JAVJIF010027225.1, from coordinate 37,418 downwards.
CTAATGTCAATGTGTTGGTTTACTATGTTGATTTGCATTCTTTGTCATGTGAATAGTACTAGTATTATCACAAATATTTTAACATGATCAAAGTGTAAATCATAGTCAAGGAGAGTATGTTTCATCCAAAGAACTTGTGCACAACAAGCTCCGGCCGCAACATACTCCGCCTCGGCGGTTGAAAGAGCTACCGAATTTTGCTTTTTGGAAGACCAAGATACAAGGCAATTACCTAAGAATTGACATGTTCCACTTGTGCTCTTTCTATCTACCCTACAACCCGCATAGTCGGCATCCGAAAAACTCGTCATTGAAAATTGGCCGGTTTTCGGATACCACAAACCCATTTCAATAGTGCCCTTAAGGTATCTAATTATGCGTTTAACCGCAATTATATGAGACTCTTTAGGACAAGATTGAAAACGTGCACAAAGACAAACGGAAAACATAATATCCGGCCTACTAGCCGTCAAATACAATAAACTACCAATCATGCTACGATAAAGCTTAATGTCTACACTTTTACCTTGTTCATCCTTGTCAAGCTTGGTAGTTGTTCCCATGGGAGTTTTGCTTACTTTAGATCCTTCAAGCCCGAACCTTTTGATTAATTCCTTTGTGTACTTGGCTTGATTGATGAAGATCCCATCCTTCCTTTGCTTGATTTGGAGTCCAAGGAAATAGTTGAGTTCCCCCATAATAGACATTTCAAATTCTTCCTTCATGCATGATTCAAAAGCTTGGCAAAGAGATTCATTAGTAGAACCAAAAATAATGTCATCAACATAAATTTGCACAATAAGAATATCTTTTTATACATGTTTTATAAACAAAGTTGTGTCAATTTTACCTTTCTTAAAACCATTTGAAATTAAAAATGAAGAAAGTCTTTCATACCAAGCCCTAGGGGCTTGTTTTAAACCATAAAGAACTTTATCTAATTTAAACACAAAATCCGGATGTGTATGATCAACAAACCCGGGGGGTTGTTCAACATACATCTCCTCTTTAATAAAACCATTTAGAAAAGCACTTTTAACATCCATTTGAAATAATTTAAAATCTTTATAAGAGGCAAATGCTAGTGTCATCCGTATGGCTTCAAGCCGTGCTACGGGTGCAAATGTTTCTTCAAAATCGATTCCTTCGATTTGAGTGTAACCTTGGGCAACTAAACTAGCTTTATTCCTAACAACGTTACCCGATTCATCCAACTTGTTCTTAAAGATCCACTTAGTACCAATTGTTGGTCTATCGTGGGGCTAGGAACAAGGTGCCAAACTTGGTTGCGCTCAAATTGATTGAGTTCCTCTTGCATAGCTAGCAACCAATATGAATCGGCCTCGGCTTCGAGGACGTTCTTGGGTTCAACATGAGAAATGAATGCATAATGACCACAATAATCATGAAGTTTAGAGCGAGTGGTTACCCCTTTAGATACTTCACCTATGACGAGGTCCTTGGATGATGAGGATTGTATCTCCAACCTTTGGAAGTTGTTGAGTAGGCTCCACGTCAATTGATTGAATTTCATGTCCTTGAGCCTCTTCTACTTTAGCTTCACTTCCTTCATCATCCTTTGGCTTGTCTCCCATAGTAGGTGTATCCTCCAAGGTCACTTTCTCCAAGCCTTCATCCAATGCATCTATTTCTACAACATTCTTAACCAACAAGTTAGATTCTTCAAACTTAACATGTATAGATTCCTCAATAGTCAAAGATGATCTATTGAAGATTCTATAAGCCTTACTAGTGTTAGAATAACCAACAAAAATAGCCTCATAAGATCTAGCATCAAATTTTCCTAAATTATCTTTTGTATTTAAAACAAAACATTTGCATCCAAAAATCTTGAAATATGAAACATTTGGTTTTCTAGAAAAGTACATTTCAAAAGAAGTTTTGAAGTATTTTTACATAGGAAAACACGATTTGATATATAGCATGATGTATTAACGGCCTCGGCCCACAATAATGTGGTAGACCATATTCACTTAGCATTGTCCTAGCCATCTCTTGTAAAGTTCGATTTTTCCGTTCAACTACTCCATTTTGTTGTGGAGTTCTAGGACAAGAAAGTTCATGCTTTATTCCATGTTCTTCACAAAAAGTGGTAAAGGGTAGGTTAATGAACTCACCTCCTCTTTCACTTCTTATTCTTAAAATTGAAGTATCTTTTTCCTTTTCAACTCTTTCTTAAAGGCTTGAAAATGTGAAAAGGCTTGATTTTTGTGTTCAAGAAAGAAAACCCAAGTAAATCGTGAAAAGTCATCAACCAAAACAAATGCAAATCTATTCTCACTTAGACTTTTGGTTTGTGTAGGGCCAAATAGATCCATATGGATTAACTCCAAAGGACGTGATGTCATGATATCCTTAATTGACTTGAAAGAAGACTTAGTTTGTTTCCCAAATTGACATGCGTCACAAACTCGATCCTTTTCAAAATTCAAACAAGGAATACCTTTCACCATTTTCTTTGTGTTTAACCTAGATATATGGTCAAATGAAATATGGCCTAATCTTCTATGCCACAACCAAGAGTCATCATTGAGGGCTTTTAAACAAGTAATATTACAAGACATATTAGACATATCTATCATATAAACATTACTTTCACGAAAACCGAAAAACACACAAGTATTAGAAATTCTATCAATTACTTTACAAACTACATTATCAAAAACAACATCAAAACCTTTATCACAAAGTTGACTAACACTCAAGAGGTTATGCTTGAGTCCATCAACTAAAACTACATTCTCAATTAAAGGGGATGTGCCGAGTTTTACATTACCAATACCGATGATTTTACCCTTGGCATCATCTCCGAAGGTGACGGTGCCACCTTCATGGTATCTTGATAGGGTTGCAAAGTTGTTGATGTCCCAAGTCATGTGCCTTGAGCAACCACTATCAAGATACCACAATCCTCTACGTCGTTGGGCTTGGAAGGTACCTATATCATTTAACAAAATTGTTGACTTTGGTACCCAAACTTTCTTGGGTCCTTGAAAGTTAGTGTTTCGAACCCAAACATTATGAAAAGATGCACTTAGTCTATCATAGCAAAAATTGGCTAAGTGCCCTTTCCGCCCACAATGTGAACATGAGAACACTCTTCCATACATGAATGCATGATGTGTGTGTGAAGTGTGAGCATGCTTTGGGGGTTTGCCACGATGTAAAGGTTGTGTGGTATGAACATGAGCATGAGCATGGTGAACATTTTTCTTAGGGGCTTGTTTCTTAGGAAACATGGCCTCTAGCTTCTTCTTATCAAACTCACAATTTTTTAAAACAATTCCCAATGAGTCTATTCTTTCTTTAAGCATAGTAATCTCATTAGAATCAATTTGTGGGGACTTGCCTTTACAAGAAATCTTATACTTGTCAAAATCTTTTTGGGTGGAAACAAGAGTGGAAAGTAATTCATCTTTTTCTTTAGAAATAGTAAAGACTTGATGATTAAGAGATTCATTTTCCTTTTTCATTTTTAGATACTTTTTCTTAAGAGAGTCATAGTTATGTGAAAGTTCTACAAATGCTTCTCCTAATTCATCCATGGAAAGTTCATCATTAAGAGAAGTGGAAGGGGTACCTTACTTGTGCTTTCATTTGCCATGAAGCACATGTTGGCGGTGTCGATTTTCTCCTCGGATTCGCTCTCGGAATCCCATGTAGCTTTCATTGCCTTCTTCTTGTAAGGCTTCTTTGAGGTGGAGGGCTTCACTTTATCCGGGCACTCCGCAACAATGTGTCCCGGTCTTTGGCAATTAAAACAAATTATCTTTCTTTCTTCTTTGCCTCCTTGCCATCTCCTTCTTCCTTAGAATTTAGCCTTGTTATACATCCTCCGGACGTTCTTTACAAGAAGTGAGAGCTCTTCGTTATCTTCTTCTTCATCGTCTTCGTCGGAGTGTGTGGATTGACTTTTGAAGGCTATAGTCTTCTTCTTGGAAGGAGCCATGTCCTCCCTTACTTTCCTCTCCATCTCATGGGTTTTGAGGTTCCCAATGAGACCAATTAGCTCCATCTCCTCCTTGTCATTGAGTTCCTTCAAGGTTGTTGCTTTTACTTCCCATGAAGGAGGAAGAGCCCGGATGATCTTCCTTACTCTTGGTCATTGTCAATACCATCACCTAGAGAAGAAAGTCCATTAGTGATCTTTGTAAATCTTGTAACCATATCATCTATGGTTTCATTTTCTTGCATGCAAAAGTTCTCATATTGGGACCGAAGAAGGTCTACTTTACCCCTCTTCACTTGTGAAGTCCCTTCATGTGTAACTAGCAAATGTGTCCAAATTTCATATGAGAACTTGCAATGAATAACTCTAGCTATGTCATCATCATTAAGGGCTTGAAGTAGTGCATAGTGAGCCCTAGCATTGGCATCAAATTCCTTAGTCTCAATTTCGGACCAAGTAGATTCATCACCGGGGGGTGCACTAAAGGGTTTGGTCACTGCCTTTGCAACTCGACTTCCTAGAGATTGCAAGAAAACAGTCATCTTAACCTTCCATATGGGAAAGTTAAGTCCATCAAACTTATGAGGGGTTTTAATTCCATCGGCCATTTTTACTAAGTGAGTATGAATGAAATGATTAGCAAAATTAGGATCTCTCTAAGGTTGTTAAGCCAAATCCTAGAGTCCAAGCTCTGATACCAATTGAAAAACACCTAGAGGGGGGGTGAATAGGTGTAATTGCTAATCTAACAATCTTTTTAAAACTAAGATGGATGAATGATGCAACGATCTCTCAAAACAAGACTAAGAGCCGAATACCCCGTGAGAGGTTCTGAACTCCTTCCTCCCAATTCCCCTTGAATGGGTTAGAGGTGCGCAATGCAACCTTATTGTATGAGAATTGATCGAACAAAGTATGAATAAAATGCAATGATGAAATGCATACAAGATATATCACAAGTATCACAAGTAATCACACAAAGAAATAAAACTAGATCTCAAGCAAGTAATTGAAAGCAATAGAGTGCAAGAGAAATTTAAAATAAGAATGGACACAAAGCAATCGCAAACACAAGATGTTTGTTTCGAGGTTCGAGCCACCGCTCTACTCCCCGCCTTCACCTCCGTGAAGGGTTTCCACTATCCACCGAGGACGATTACAACGGTCTACCGAAGACCCGAGCACCGAGCTCCACCAAGTACAATAACCTCTACCGAAGAGGTGTCTCCACAAGAACAAGAAGATCACAAGAACAAGAGTGATCACAACAAGATCACCAAACTCTTTTACAACACTCTCACTCTTTTTACAACTTCACTATAGAATGAGTAAGGGATTTTTGGCTCTATGAAGTGTAGTGAGAAAAACTCAGTTATAGAGATGATTTTTGCAAGGGAACACAACTGAAAACTAGCTCAAGAAAGAGTTGGAAATGGAGAGCTTAAACACTTTTCTTTTCTCTTTGAAAACTTTGAAAACTTGAGGATTTTTCTTGCTTTTTTTGTAAGAGAGTCTTCTCCTCTATTTATAGGAAGAGAAATAGGTTTAAAACAATTTATTTAGTCCTTATTTGCTCTGAAAAAGACCTGGAAAATCCTGAAAAAGTCTGCCAAAAAGCAGTCTGAAAAACAGATTTCAGAATTGCACAAAAGAGGAAAGAGCCGTTGGGCTGTTGCAGGCTTGGCGGTCGACCGGGCCGGTCGACCGCCAGCTCAGCTGGCAAAGAGCCGTTGGCTCGGGTCTTCTGGCGGTCGACGGGGCGGTCGACCAGAAAACCCGAGAGCAACTGCTTACAGTCGGTCGACCCGGGCGGTCGGCCGACAGACGTGCACAAACGTGCACGTCCTAGCACTGGCGCCGGTCGACCGGGCCGGTCGGCCGGTCAGCCTGAAACAGGAAAATCAGTATTTTTTTTTTGACTTAGAAAACTTTGTAAAATAGTTTGGGTTTGAACAAACTTAAGTAACATGCTAGTAGGAGTATATAAACATGATCTAAACATGATATTTATTTTGTAAAACTTAGGGTCATGTAAATATCTACTAAGGCATGAAACCAAATTAAAACATGAAAACTTAAATACAAGACTCACATTTTAACAAAACCAAATTGTGTATGTGTATCCTAGAGCCAATATCCAACACTCAAACTTTAACATTCTATCTTACAATGATTCTAAAGACTTCAAGTTCTTCAAGAGGGCTTTCACCATATGATCTTCAAAACTTGATTCTTGAGCCCAAATTGAGTTGACTGAGTCCAAAGCACCTTCCTTTAGGGAAGAATCCTTCTAGTTGAGTTAGAATCCTGAAACACACTTAAACAATAAACAATATTAGTACAAATAACTAATATGTTTTGTAATCATCAAAACACACTAAAAATGGGTGATTGTAACCTTGGGCCAACAGAAACGCGGCCGGATAGAGGAGAGAGGGGCGCAGAAAAATTTGGCGGGTGGCGCTGGATTTGTGCGTGACAGATCTGAGATTAGAAGTAGGGTAATGAGGAGAATACGGGAGGGGGGATATTTATAAGGAGCTGAGAAGGACGAAATCCCCAAATTGCCCAAGTGAAAACTAGGAATTTACAACCCTAGGTTATTTAGAAAGAAAAGGGAGTGTAGGAAGAGATGAAAAACCTAGGTGATATTTAGCACCTAAGTCCCAATTATTTTATTTTATTTTTTTATCTCTCTTTTTTTATTTACAAAGGAGGTTCCAAATGATTTACAGGAGACATCGGGAAAAGTGTGAAATTACGTGGTCACATATATAGTGGGTCACAAAGACCCAGTTCAATAACATTGTGTGACTCAGACTCCGTGGTGAAAAATGGCTTTAGGCGTGACCATTCACTTTGAAAGTGTTGCCATCTTTGGGATCAAAAATTTCAATGGCACCATGAGGAAAGACGTTCTGGACGATGAAGGGGCCTGACCACCTGGTTTTTAGTTTACCAGGAAAAAGGTGGAGTCTAGTGTTGTACAACAGAACTTTTTGTCCTGAGACAAAGTTTTTCCTATGAATTGATTATCATGGAAAAGCTTAGCTCTGTGCTTAGATATCCGAGTGTTATCGTATGCATCATTTCGTAGCTCTTCTAACTCGGATATCTGCAGTTTTCTCAAATCACCGGCTTTGTCTAAGTTCAAATTCAGCTGTTTTAGTGCCCACATAGCATGGTGCTCTAACTCCACAGACAAATGACAGGGTTTTTCAAATACAACTCGATATGGAGACTTACCGAGGACAGTCTTGTAGGCGGTCCGATATGCCCATAGGGCATCAATGAGTTTGATGGACCAATCCTTACGATTTTGTCTGACAGTTTTCGCCAATATCAGTTTAATTTGTCTGTTGGTGACCTCCACTTGCCCGTTCGTCTGAGGGTGATAGGCCGTGGATAATTTATGAGAGATGGAGTACTTCCGCATTAGGGCTTCAAAAGCCCGGTTGCAGAAATGACTCCCGTTGTCACTAATTATCGCACGGGGGCTCCGAAGCGAGAAATGATGTTTTCACGTAAAAACTTGATGACCACTTGGTTATCATTTGTCCTAGTCGGAATGGCTTCAGCCCATTTAGAAACGTAGTCTACGGCCACCAAGACAGAGGGAAGGGTCTCATGAAATCGATGCCCCACAAAAAAAAATTTCCACCTCAAGGATCGGTGTAAGGGGCATCATGTCTTTATGTGTGATTCGACCCATCATTTGACATCTGACACAGAGCTTGCAGAAAGTATAAGCGTCCTTAAAGAGAGTGAGCCAATAGAACCCACTCTGAAGGACTCTCTCAGTAGTCTTTTGTGGACCAAAGTGTCCACCACATACCAGCTCGTGACAAAATGTCAATACGCTATGATGTTCATCCTCAGAAAGACACCTTCTAATTATCTGGTTAGGGCAATATTTGAATAAATACGGTTCATCCCAAAAGAAAAACCGTACTTGTTTCATAAAGCGATACTTGTCCTGACCTGACCAATTTGAAGGTGTTTGCCCGGTTGCAAGATAGTTTGCTATATCAGCATACCAGGGCTCTTTACACATCGTAAAGATACGTTCGTCAGGAAAGTCTTCATTGATAGGTAAAGTCTCAATTGGTGCATTAGGAATTCTCGAAAGGTGATCTGCCACCACATTTTCAATGCCCATTTTGTCTTTAATTTCCAAATCAAACTCTTGCAAAAGAAGTATCCATCGAATCAGTTTAGCCTTTGCATCCTTCTTTTGCATTAAGTATCTAAGGGCGGAGTGATCAGTGAAAATCGTTGTCTTAGATCCTAGTAGGTATTGACGAAATTTTTGCAACGCAAACACAACTGCTAAAAATTCCTTTTCAGTTGTCGTGTAATTTAGTTGGGCCTCGTTAAGCGTCCTACTAGCATAGTAAATCACGTATTGCCTGTTATCAGTACGTTGTCTGAGAACAGCGCCTATGGCATAATCGGAGGCATCACACATGATTTCAAAAGGCCTAGTCCAATCAGGCACTGAGATTATTGGTGCCGAAACAAGTTTGTGTTTAAGCTCCTCCTAAGCTTGTAGACACTCTTCATCAAAATTGAAGGGTACATCTTTTCCTAAGAGATTTATTAAAGGTCTAGCAATTTTGCTAAACCCCTGAATAAATTTTCTATAGAAGCCAGCGTGCCCTAAAAATGATCTAATGTCTTTTAAGCATTTTGGCTCAGGGAGCTTGTTATAACGTCCACTTTCGATCTATCAACCTTAATTCCTTTGTGTGAAACTTCATGCCCTAGGACAATTCCTTGCTGACCATAAAGTGACACTTCTCCCAATTGAGTGTCAAGTTTTTCTCCATGCATCGTTGTAAAACTAACTTAAGATGGTGCAAGCATTGTTCAAAGGAATCACCATAAATGGAAAAAATCATCCATGAAAATCTCCAAAAATTTCTCCACCATGTCGGAAAAAAGACTAAGCATGCAACTTTGAAACGTTGCATGAGCGTTGCATAGGCCAAAGGGCATTCTTCGGTATGCAAATGTTCCAAAGAGACAGGTGAAGGTAGTCTTGTCTTGATCCTCGGGAGCGATAGGAATTTGATTGTATCCTGAATATCCATCCAGGAAGCAGTAATACTCATGTCCAGCTAGTCTCTCGAGAATTTGATCTATGAACGGAAGGGGAAAGTGGTCTTTACACGTGGCAGCGTTTAATTTTCGGTAATCAATACAGACTCGAATCTTCGTTGGAAGACGAGTTTGTACTAATTCTTTCTTATCGTTTTCTACCACGGTAACCCCGGCTTTCTTTGGCACAGCGTGGACTGGACTAACCCACTGGCTATCGGATATGGGATAGATGATCCCATTGTCTAATAGCTTCAAAATTTTCGCTCTAACAACCTCTTGCATGATCGATTTTAGTCTACGTTGTGGGTCACGTTTTGGTTTTGCATCTTCCGTCAAATGAATCCGGTGTTGCACAATGGATGGACTAATTCCCTTTATATCAGCCATGGTCCAAGCAATGGCTTCTCGATTTTTCCTTAATACTACAAGAAGCTCCTCTTCCTGTTGTTCCATAAGATAGGACGCAATTATCACGGGAAATGCTTCCTTTTCACCCAAGTACTGATACTTGAGATGACTATGAAGAACCTTAAGCTCGGAAGAGGGCACTTGATCTATCAATGGTCGTTCCTTGTGTAAGGGAAGGATAGGGACGACATCTGTTGCCCACTCCACTGTGGATTCAATTATTTGATCAAGGTTGAAGTCATCAGACTCCAATTCAAATTCTCTATCAGACTCATATTCAATCTCCACTTCATGTTCACTTGCTAATCCCTCGATCAAGTTCACTTCAAATGACTCATTATCCAAATCTCGAGGTTGTTTTCCCAGGTGGAAAAACATTTACCTCTTTTGTCATATCTCCGAAAGTTAGACGCATTGATCCATTCCTACAGTTGATGAATGCGTTTGCAGTGGCTAGGAAGGGTCGTCCTAGAATGACAGGTGTCTGAGTTTTGGGATTACGTACGGGTTGCGTCTCTAGAACAATGAAATTCACGGGGTAAATGAATTCCCCGACCCGAATGAGAACATCTGTAATCTCCCCCTTTGGAATCTTTACAGATCGATCAGCCAGTTGTATAGTAACTCTGGTTGGACGGAGGTCGCCTAACCCAAGTTGCTGATACACAGAGAAAGGAAGAAGATTGATGCTGGCTCCAAGATCAAGTAATGCCCTATTTATCGTAGTCTGTCCTATAATACAAGAAATAGTTAGACTCCCTGGGTCTTTATATTTCACAGGAATTGGCCCAGTTAGCAACTCACTTATATTAGAAGTAAGGAAGACCTTCTTTGGGACATTAGTTTTCCTTTTCTTAGTACACATATCTTTCAAGAACTTGGCATATGAGGGGACTTGTTGTATGGCATCAAGAAGGGGTACATTGATCTGGACCTGATTGAATATTTCTCTAATTTTCTCCATTTGAGCATTAGTCTTTTGGTTTGCTAGCCTATTAGGGAATGGTACAATAGGCTTGTATGGTTGCTCATCTGCTTTGTCTTTATTCGATTTGGAGGTTAAAGGTTGTGAACTTGAAGATGGATCATTTTTAGTTGGTGATACTGGAACAGGAGATGATGACACTGATTATTTGGAACAGGATGACTAGAAACCTGATTGTCTATCTACTTTCTAGATCTCAAAATATGAACAGTATTACACTGACTGGGACCTATGTCTTCAACTTCATGAATAGGGAAGGGGTTCTTAGGATTGGGCACTGGCTGGCTTGGCAATATTCCCTTTTGTCTTTCATTCAATGAGCTAGCCAGTTGACCTATTTGAACCTCTAACCTATTGATAGCCTGATTGTGGGTGTTCATCATTGAGGCCTGGGTTTTAGATAGGGTTTCAATCATTCTTTTCAAGTCTGACAATTTTTATCAGGATGATTTTGTGTTTGTTGTTGCTGATATGTGGGCTGGAAGCTTGTTTGGAAATTTGGTGGACTCTGTTGGAAACTGGGTTGATGAAACTAAGTAGGATATTGGTGTGAAAATGATGGTCTTGGCTGCTCATGACCAGACTGACTCCAAGAAAGATTTGGATGATTCCTCCATCCCGATTGTATGTTTTGGAGTATGGATTGTAATTAGGTCTGGTGTATGCTGCATTCATATTCTCAGGGTACATTTGAGCTTGGTAGATGGGACACTCCTCAAACAGGTGGTTAAGAGCATGGCAGCAGGTACAACCCGGGTTGATCACGGGTGGGGGGTTGACCTGATTCACAGAGTTTGGTCCCTAGACTCGAGCAGTTCTAGCCTTTTCATTAATTGAGTTATCTTTGCCTCGGCAGCTATAGAGGATTCAATCGAATGCATACCAGCTCTGAAAGTGGTGGGATTGGTTTTCTCAGGACAAGACTCCCACTGAATGGTTTTTTTGCTAAAGCTTCAAAAAGATCCCAACCCTGGTTCTCATCTTTCTTAAATTCCCCTTGGTCTCGAGCAGTGTCTTAGTTTGATAATCTAGTCCGTCATAGAGAATTTGGCACTGTCGCCACTTCTCTATGCCGTGATGAGGACATTGGGCTAGTAAATCTTTAAACCTTTCAAAATACTTCCAGAATGGTTCACTTGATTCCTGCTTAAACTGCATTATGTTTTTTTTGATGAGGGCCGTTTTGTGAATGGGATAAAATTTCTTAAGAAAGACTTTGACAAATTCATCCCATGTCGAGATAGAACTGGCAGGCAGATTGTATAGCCACTTCTTGGCTATATCCTTAAGCGCGAAGGGAATGAACCTTAATCTAACATTATCTTTCCCCAGTTGGGGAATTCTCATCATCAAGCACACTTCTTCAAACTCACGAATGAAGAAATATGCGTCCTCGGATTCTAGGCCATGAAATGTTGGGAGTGTATTTATGAATTGTGGTTTAAGCTCAAAATTGTTTCCAGTTGCTTCGGGTAAAAGAATGCATGAAGGAAGTGAAGTGTGAATGGGGTAGAACTTGTCTTGGAGAGAAGTATTGTTAGCCATGATTGGACTTGTGTCAGGAAGTGGTGTTTGTGCAAGTGTAGAAGTCCTAACAAGTCTTGCTGAAATTGGGTCCCGATACCACTCTTGCATGCACAATCACAGACAACGTTCACCAAGCAATCAAGCGAAAAAAAGAAAAATAACAAACAAAAAAAAAGAAAAACAATCACAAGCTATCTAGGATATCTGGACCTAGACGACTCCTAATTGTTCGATGAACCGAAGAAGGTTATTGCTCGAGTCAGACCACAGCTAATCAGCCAGGTGGGGGCAAGATTGGTGGGAGGTATCCGCGCAGAAGCGACGGGCCTAATTAAGCCAAACCACCAGCCTTCGGGGTTTCGCCCCTCAATCCCCAACCTCAGACACTGATTTGACTGGAGTGTGAATCAAAAACAATTTCAGACCTCAGCTGATCTCTTAACGAGTCCGGATGTCCCTAAGGGCCAACGTCTATCAATTTTTATTAAAAAGCTTGAGATTGTGAGTGCTTGAAATCTGATTTTTGGGCCAAGGAAGGGTGATTAAATTCCCACCTTATCTTGTTATTGGGTGGTGCCCTTAAGATCAGTTTGTGCAAATGTACAAGATATGCAAACAAGATTCACTCAAAGCGATGTAAATCAACCAAGAGATGAGTCCTATTCTAAATGCAATGCGAACGTACCTTGCTCCAGCACTCTTCAACAGTAAAGTAAATGAATTGAAAAGACACGTGCCTAAAATGCAAACGTCTAATCAATTTTTGAACTTTTTCAATAAATGTTTTACTGTTGGTTTATTAGCAGGCTCCTGGTGATGGCATACAAGAAATAAAGCTTGCAGCAAACTATAATTTTGCAAAGCAAGCAGCCCTGCAAAAAGTCAGTCAGTAGTGAACTCCTTTTTGTCGCGGATCCGTGACCAGAGCCGAGGAAACGCGGCAATCCAGAGGGTGCTTGGTCTCTGCTTTCTAGAATAGAGGCCCAATACCACTTATATGTTACTGCAATCTTTTTTCCTGCTTTCTCTGACCTGTAACCTGCAACAGAGAAGAAAAAATCGTTTTAGTTCCAAAAATTCAATAAAAATCGTTACCCTCCCCGGCAACGGTGCCAAAAATTTGTTCGGAAGGATTAATTGTATTGAGAAAGAGTTTAGAGTAAACCGTTGATGTCCGTGTACCGATGATCAAGAACTTCGAATGTATATGTAGGTTCACTTTACTCCTTCCGAATCACCGTTCGTAGCATAAGCTAGGACGGGTCGTATCCGCAGGGAGGGTTAGTAATAGAAGCATTCAAGGTTTGACATTGAAATTTTAGTGAAGAAAAATGAAGGTTCTTCTTTGTTTTAAGAAATGAAAAACAAAACGATGTGCAAAGTGAGTGAAAAATCTTTGGTGGTTGTGTAAAGGAAAAGAAGGAACGAAAAGAAAGATGGAAGGAAAACAGAGATATTTGAAAAGAGAAAGTTTTCAGAAGAGAGGTTTTTTAAGTATGACAGAAAGAGAAGCCATGACTAACTAACATTCTAATTTTCTAACTTACTACTCTCGTTGGGTGATGCATGTCTCATATTGATTCATCGGCAATGGTGTGTCTTGCTTTGCCAAGTCCTTGTATTGTCCCATGTCGAAGGTGTTTCTCATCTAGGCTGGCTAGTTGCCTCCTTGAATCATTGGCTCTCTAAATAGATTTTCAACAGTGGAACAAGGATAGTCACTCTTAAAGATGCTAAGAAAACATACAAGAGTCATTAGTCCATCAAAGTTATAATAAAGCGAGCATGAAATAAGAAACTTGTAATGTAGTCATTAGCATAGTGAAGTGCTCCATCTTCATATTCCATCAAGGCACTTGTTCTAAAGACAAGGCTCTAAGTGAGGCTCACATGAATCATATGGAGGGGGAACATAGCATTTGCAAAGAATAAAAAAAAGCAACTCATCTTCATTGGAGGTAAGATAGACTTGTAGTTTGCAAGAAAAAGGAAGAAAGCGTCCAATGAATCATATAAAGTAGCAATCACCCAAGAGTTAGTAGTTAGTAAAATTAAAAGTTAGTTAGTCATGTTAATGAATTAGCTAGACATGGAAATAAAGAACAAGCAATAGTTCATTGTAGAAATTAAATAGAAGAAAGTAAAAGCTTAAAGAAAATAGTGCACTAGAAAAAGAAAAGATTGAAAGATTGAAAGCTTGATCCTTGTATTGCGTTGTCACCGTCTCCAATTACAAAGATTGCTCACTCTCACTCTTTCTTTTCTGGATTCTAGAAGGAGAAAAAGAAAATTACATAAGAGACTAAAAGAAAACCTAGAGAAACTCTAACAATTTTCCTATAAACAATGCTCTTTTCTCCTCCCCGATTACAGAGGCCCTAGGGGTCTATTTATAGTCTTCATGAGAGAAGGCCATCCCACCTCAGCTCCGGATCAAACGCTGAAGTAACGGCCAGAAGATTGCCGCGGTTCCGCGGCATGTGCCGCGTTTCTGCGGCCGTTTCTTGGCCGCTGTGCTAGCGGATTTTTGTGCCTTTCTGTTGTATCTCATATCCCCAGCTGGATCTTTTAGAAACTGAGAATACGCTTTGGATCTGTTCAGACCTGAGCTTTCCTCTTGTGGGCTTCTAAATTATTCTTTAATTCCTCAAAAATCATAATTGTTGGGCCTCCTTCTCCATTAAACATTGGACCTGAAAAAGAGAGAAAAAAGCAATAAAAATCCAATATTTATTTAGATAAAGCATAGCATGGTGGTAGAAAATGATGCATAAATGACTCCAATCACACTGCATCTCCCTGTACACACTCTCTCTCCCTGTATTCTCTCTCCCTCTGCACTCTCTCTATGGACTTCTCTCTCTAGCTCTCTCTTTCTCTCTCCTCTCTCACATTCTGTTTCTCTCTCTTGATTTCCTCCTCTCTCTCTATCACTTTCTCTTTAACGCATTACGTGTTTGTTACCTGAATTCCGGAGATCAGGAATTTCACAGTGTTTTCTGAAGATTTAGGCGAGTGTTCTCGCTTTCCTTTTGACTTTCCCGCTTCGTCGGATTGACTTGGTTGTCTTATGTATTTGTATCTGGAACTAACACCTTCTCTGCAAGTACCCTAACCACTGGGTACAACCTTTGTGGTTTAAAGTCCTCTGGACTTTCTCTATGCTACGCCTGGTAGGTGGACCTAGTGTCAACACTTTATCGCTTACTCCGTTCGAGTATAGTTACTCCGTGAGCATGGCTTCCCCGTGAGCGATAGTATGGCGTTCATACGTTTGCTGTGACACGTGTGTCTAGCTATGTTGCGAGCGGTAACCACGCCGAGCGTGATAGCATTTAGTGTTGTACATTAGCTTCGCTCCAGCTTGCTCAGCTCTGCTTGATTGTGCTCAGCTATTATTCTATTACTTGTCAAGTACATACTTGATATATTAACACTTGACATGCTATTACTTGATACTTACCATCTACATGCTAATACCTATTTGTATCACTCTCACGATATGTTATCACCTGGCACCCGACATGCTACTACTTGACACCTGCTTCTTGCTATGACATGACTTATCACCTGCCTCCTAACATATTAATACTTGACCTGTGATTATCACATTTACGGGAATACTATACTTGTTATCTTGTATTACATACAGTGACTTGAATCTTGTACTTGTTATCCTGTATTATATATATACAGTGACATGAATCTACAGTATTCATGTACTCCTGAATTCCTGGTCATGTCTCGCACCTCTATTCCTGTAAATTGATATTACATAATAAATCATAAGAAAAAGGAATAACTTGCATCGGGTTGGGGGAAACTTGCGGCTATCAATATATGTTCGTGTTTACAGTGGTAATAGGTATGTTGTGCAACTAAAACTTTCGGTCTGACCTGTGAGTCTCCAGGCGACCGAGGGGAGTGCTGGCTCCCTCCTTCCTGGTACCATCTTGATATATCCATTCTATAAGACTCTCTTGTAGGCCTTGCGGCCGGTTCCATACACCAGCAATGGAACATCTTGGACCGTGGTCCCGGGCATGTACGGGACCTACTGTAAATATTGTTCGTTGATACCCCTGTTGGTTTCCAATAACAATCTTGCTTTACTCAAATGTGGATATATGTGCACTGAGACGCTAGTTCACATATCTAGACATCAGGGTAAGACGAGTAATAATAATAAACGATGCCAGCTATAGATCCGTAGTATGCTTTGCCATGTTTGATTGTATCGGGTTTTACTTCGGATTTTCAGTTTTATAATTATTATACTATACTTGTTCATATCCTGCCTTTTCATTTGTATTCTATTCCACCTGTCTCCTGCTTTTATCTGATCATACTATGAGTCTTCCCTACTTGATATCATTTGCTGTATATCTACTTGCTCCTGCATGCTTGTCCTCACGACACGATTTTCAATGCATATTTATGATTCAGATTTATTGAAACACATGTGCTTATCTATGCTTGCCACTTGGTATTCGCATCACCACTCGCCGGTGAGTTCTGTCTGACTCTCCTGGATCCTCATGTCCAGATCTTGAAGCTTGGGGCGTGTGGATTCTCCCAGTTGCTGATCAGAGTGGCGCAGCGGTAGCATGGATCTCCATCAGACCATCCAGAGCCCCATCCTTCCAGGCCCCCCTACTCGGCTCTAGAGTTTTCCTGTTATGACTTTGAGCCTCCTTTTGTACAGTTCATACTTGTACATCGCCTTGTATTCTCGCATTTGCACCATATTGGTGATGTAATATTATTGTAATATTGGGTCACTTCCTGTGATAAGTTTGTAATTGTACTCATGTATTGGAATGTATAATGCACCACGTGCTTCCGTACTCTGATTCTTGCATGTACTGATGCTTAGTGTATATACGTGAGGGTATTTCTGACCTGCGTATATACGTCGCAGTAACGTCTCCATACCCGTCAGGTCGGGGCGTTATAGTTCCCGAGTAACGAAGTGACCCGAGAAGGCGACACGATGTCGGGATGTTCCCGAGTAGCAAAGTGACTCAGAGAAGGCGACACGATACGGGGTGTTACTGAGTAGCGAAGTGATACCGAGAAGGCGACTCTGAATCAATAGACCTCAAGATCAGAGGGACTCCGAGAAGGCTATACAGTTTTGTAGTAGAGTTGTTGTACGCCTTGAACGCTGTGCTTGAAGCAATATTTAGCCTGCTCCGGTGCATGGATCCCAAAGTTGATTACCCCAGGAACAACACTTGAAGAACTATGATGTGAACCAACCAAATTCTCCGGTGATCTCCTTGATCTGATCAGGCAAGTGACCTCTTCGGTCTAACGTATGACACGGCTCTACTTACTATCTGGACACAGTCTTGTTATTGTCATATCCCAAATGAATTACAAGAGAGTCTATTTATAAGACTATCTAACAATTCAAGGGTCACAATCCCTTAATGAGGGTAGCTCAAGAGTCTTGTCTACATTCGATGAATCTAACCCAAAAGTCATCAACTCATAATGAGGGGAGCCCACTGATAATGTCCAAATTCAATGAATGTAACCGAATGATCATTAACCCCTTTCAACAGGAAAAGCTCAAGGGTCACCAATCACTAAATACTGGAAGCCCAAAGGTTACCAACTCATAATTAGAGAATTCTAAGAGTCTTGTGCTCAGATTCAACATAATAAGTTCAAGGGTCTTGGTTGTATTAACCAAAGCTAGTTCATATCCAAATAGTTTGCACTTATGAGAGAATTATTAGCTAAAACAATTTTAGTGTGGTAAAAACTAAATAATATATATAGTTTGAAAACTATTTTATGTTTTGAAAAATCAATTTTGCACAAAAAAATCTAACAATCCCCCACAAGTTCACAAACTATCAAGAAAGTTATAATCATTATGCGTTAGGTAGATGTCACTAGGACTTGAATCCCTTTAGATCAACTGAATAAAAAATAGGTACGTGGTGAACTTAGTTTTGAACTAGCACTTTTTTATAATCCAATGATCACACAAGATTAAAATCTAATTGTGGTGGTCATCACTTTAAATCACAAACTTGCATCAGTGCTTGCACATTTATGGCCCTGTGCATGTCCTGATTTATACGAGGGCTCAAGGTACATTTTATAAGTTCCCATAGGAGACGGCTAAATCTCCACCCAAACATAGGTGAGTCATTTAGGTATGTTTCTGACCCAACACTCCACATCCAAAATGCTTTGGATTCATTATGGCTTAAAAGTCATTCTTTCACATGGTAGAAAATGTGCATGCAAGTCTAACTTAATTTTTGAACCCAATAGCATATTATTAGTAGCATGAACTTTAAACTAATAATTTGATATAAATGGTAAATATACACAAGACTTACAATGACTTGAGACCCATTCCAGTGGAAGTCCTTTTGACTAATTTCTTTTTCAAGCCTTTAGTTAAAAGATCCGCAACATTATCTGAAGATCAGACATCAATCACCAAGATGACTCCGTGGCAGATGAGCTCGTTCAAATAGCCCTACTTCAGACGAATGAATTGTTTCTTTCTGTGGAATAACGAGTTTGTTGCCACAGCACTCGTTGCTTGATTATCACAATAGATGATAATTGCACCTTGCAATTCTTTCAAAGGAAGGTCTCAGAGAAAACAACTGAGCCACTCAACCTCATCTCCTATAACAGTTAATGCAAAGAACTCAGACTCTATTGATGATTTTGCAATCAGAGTTTGTTTTTTGGATTTCCATGAAATGGCAGCTCCTCCCATGGTGAAGATAAAGCCTCCAGGGGATCTACACCTATCTGGTTTCGAGCACCAGCTTGCATCTGAGAAGCCTTCGATCACGACTGGAGATATAGTGTAAAGTAGGCTCAAATTCAAAGTTCCTTTCAAGAACCTCATTAATATCTGAACAACATCCCAGTAAGACTTTTCAGGATTGCGTGCAAATCTAGTGAGCATTCCAACAAAGAATGCTATGTTTGGCTTAGTGCAGCTCATTACATACATATGACTACCAATAATCTTTAAGCACTCTAGTTGTCTTACCGATCTTTCAGTGTTGGGTCGAAGCATTTGATTGTTATCATATGGGACAGACAACTCTGGCAGGTCGAGGTAGCCATACTTCTTCAACATGTTCTCTATGTAATGGGATTGAGATGATCCAATTCCATCTTTTTTGTACAGGACTTTGATTCCGAGAATCACATCTGCAGCCCTAAGGTCCTTCATGATGAACTAGGCCGATAGAAATTCCTTGGTAGATAACATTATCTCTATGTTCAGATGATGAGCATGTCATCTACATAAAGATAAATCACTACTACCTTTTCTTCAGCAACCTTGATGTATAGGCACTTATCAATTTCACTGATTCGATGCCCATTACATGAACAATCCTATCAACTTTCTCATGCTAGAGTTTTGGAGCCTGCTTAAGACCATATAAAGACTTTGTTAGCTTGCATACCTTATCTATAGGAGCATCAAGTCCTTCTGGTCTTTTTCATGTAAGGGTGTGTTTGTTTCGCCGCAAAACGCCGCAAAACGCAAGTCGTAAAACTTCTTTTCCATTTTTCGTTGTTTGTTTCGCTGAAAAACAAGTTGCAAAATGCAACTCTTCTTTTCCCACTTGCAGTTGCTACAGTTAAATTTGTGGTCATGTAAATCTCACTTTTACACTCATATTTTCCCACTTGCAGTTGCTACAGTTAATTTTGTGGTCATGTAACTCTCACTTGTAGTACACTTACAGTTCAAAACAGTTACTTGATAATCAATATATAATTTAATATTATTAAATATTTAATATTTTAAATAGTGTTCAATTTCTTATTTAATTATTTAATTATTTTATATTTTTAATCTTTAATTTTTTATTGTTTTTAATATTGTTTTAATATTTAATATTTTAATTTAATATTTTATTATTTTATTAATACTTATTCCATTTTTTATTATTTTATTTAGAGTTAATATTTTATTAATATAACAATATTATACTTTAATATAAATTACTATATATTTAATTATTTATTTTTAACATAAAAAATTACTTTATTAATATCATAATATATTTTATTATTATATTAATATTTTATTATGTTAATATTGTAATAATAATTCAGTATAATAATACTATAATGATAGTTTATTATTAAATTATAATTATATTTTACTTTGTTAATTTTATATTTCTATAATATTATAATAAATTTATATTATAATAATTTTCAAGTATTTTAATATTATAATATTACAACTATATTTTATTATTGTTGTAAGATTTTTTAATATTTATATTTTATTAGTATTCTTAAAATTTTATTAATGTTCTTTAGATTTTCTTAAAATTTTATATTATTTATTTAGTTAATATTTTAGTAATATTTTACTATTTATACTAATATTTTATTAATATTATTGTTATAAATAAAATATTAAGATTATTAATTTTATATCTTAAATTTATTAATACAATTTAATTTGCAATAGTAGATTTAATTTAATAGTATTTATAATATTTAAATCACTGCTACAGTTAATTTTGTGGTCAACTTTTCACTTACACTTTTACATTACCAACCAAACACCGTAAAACACAATATACTTTACCATTTACACTTTCACTTTATCAACCAAACACTGTAAAACGCAATATATTTTTCCATTTACACTTCACTTTATCAACCAAACACCGTAAAATACAATATATTTTCTCTGCTACAGTTCACTTTTTCCATTCTCATTTTACGACTTACGACTTGCGACGTATTGCAACGAAACAAACATGCCCTTGTAAATTTCTTCAGTGAGATCTCCATTTAGAAAAAGTTGCCTTCACGTCCATCTGGTGAATGATGAACTTCTTAATGGTCATTCACGCAATCAGCACCATGATGGTAGTAATTCTGCAGACTGGTGCATAAATATCGAAGAAGACAATTCCTTCTTTTTGAGAAAAACTTTTTGCTACCAGTTTAGCCTTGTACTTTTCTCTATCAGGTCGCAGTTTTCTTTTGAAGATCCATTTGCAACTGATAGGCTTTGCACCTTCTGACACATCCACCAATTCTCATGTGTGATTCTAGATCAATGAATCCATTTCGTCATCTATGGCTTCCTTCCATAGAATAGCATCTTTGAGTTGCATTACTTTCTTGAAAGTTTGTGGATCTCCTTTTAGGTTGTATGTGATGAAGTCATCTCCAAAGTCTTTTTGCTTTCTGATACGTTTAGAAGGTGGCTCTAAGCTTATGTAGTTTCTTCTTCATCATCAGTACCTTCTGCTTCTGGAGAGATTGATTCATCTGGTGTAATAGAATTTTCAGCATTTTTCAGGTACCTCTTTGAGCAATAAGTTTTTATCCTTAATGAACTTATTCTCAAAAAACTCTGCATCTCGAGCTTTGATGATGGAGTTGGTGCCAAGGTCCAAAACTCTGTAGGCATCACTATCTTTAGTAAAACCAAGAAACATGCACCTGTCTGTCTTAGGACCATGCTTTGACCTCCTGATATCTGGTATCCGGAGCTAGGTAAGACAACCTTGCATTTGAGATTGTCCAGGGATGCTGGATATCCCAACTAATACTGATGTGGAATAGTATCTGATTTGGAGTAAGGTACCCGGTTCAGGATCCAGTTAGCTATAAGCAACGCCTCTCCCCAATAGCAGGTAGGTAATAAACATCAAGTTTACCATCTCAGAAAGTGTGTGATTCTTCTTTTTTACAATTTCATTGGACTGCATGGAGTAAGGAGCAGTCGTCTCTGCAATGATGCCATGCTCTTTGTGGTATGCTTCAGCTTCCTTCGATCGATACTTGCCACCTCTATCACTTCTAAGCTTCTTTACTGGATGCCTAAGTTGCTTCTCCACTCGATCGGAACTCAATAAACTTGCTAAAGGTTTCATCTTTTGACTTCAACAAGTACACATAGTAGAAACGAGAATGATCGTCGATGAAGGTGATGAAGTATTTCTTACCACCTCTAGTCATGAAGCTCTTGAAGTCGCAAGTGTCCGAATGAATTAGATCCAACAGATTTATATTCCTTGTAATATTTGGAAAGTGCTTCCTCGTGATCTTGGCTTGTACGCAGATTTCACATTTTTCAGGCTTATTATCCCCCACAATTTGAAAGAAAGCTTAACTTCTTCATATTGAACATTTTCCTGTAGTTACATGACCTAATCTGTTGTGTCATAGAGTAAAGGAGTAAAAAAAAAAGTAGAGATTTCATTGATTACTGAGGTAGGTACAATAGTACTTATCTTGTACATGTCATCAGTGCGGTAAGAATTGCCAAAGTACATCTCTTGTAAGACAATACAACCTTCCCACCTTGAAAATCTAGCCTCATTCCCGCATCACACAACAAGCTCTCAGAGACTAGATTCTTGAAAATTGATGGGACATGTTTCACACTCTTTAATGTGAGAGTCTTCCTGAAGTAAGGGTCAGCATCATGGTCTCGGTTCAATGCATAACAGCAGTGGAACGATCAATCATTGACATGTTCTCCTTTGCAGCAACATAGATGGAGAATAGATCTTTGTTGGAGCAGACATGACATGCAACACCTGTACATAGCCACTAATCGGAGTTGTTGGAGGAAAATGTCATCTGAAAAGTATAGAAACAAAGTTGTTGACCTGATTGACATTGTGCTTTACAGGCCTTAGTAAAGTGGCCTTGCTTGTCGCAGTTGAAGCATCTGTTAGTCTCCTTGAACTCTTTCTTCTGCATGTTCAGGTTCTTCGGATTCTGGTACTTCTTATTGCACTTCTTTTTCTTGGAAAAATCTGTCGGACTTGAAAGCCACCATGTTAACAGACGCCTTCTGCTCGGTAAGTAGTTCGTTTTTTGCTTGATTCCTAATCTCGTCCTCAATCTGAATGAACCTCTTCAAGTCAGACAGTGACACCTGCTTCTTTCTTTTACAAATATCAGTGGAGAATGACATCCAGGATGGAAAAAGCTTATTGATGATGGCACCAGAGATGAAGGTGTTACAGAGGGTGATCTTCTCATTTTTTAGTTTCATTAGAAGTTTTGCAAGCTCCTTGACCTGAGATAGAACTTCAGTATCATCATCAAACTTGAAGTCTAAAACTTATCTATGAGATGAGATTTGGACAGCTTCTCCTCGTTCTTGTACTGGTCTTCTAGAGCATTCCAGACATCTTTTGTAGAAGACTTGTTGGAGTAGACATTTGCAAGACAATTGAGGAGATAGCTTCTGCAGAAGTGGTCATCTCGTTCCCACGATCCCTCAGTTTTTGAATCCTCTTCAAAGTTGGGTTTCTCTTCTGAAATGACATAGTAAATCTTTAGGAGTTGCATCCTGAAGATCACTTTGCGACGCCAAGCATTAAATTTTGATCCGTCAAAATTCTCCAGCTTCAGACAATCCACTCTAATAGTCTTGGTAGGGTCCATAGCTGACCAAAAATATTGCTTCAAGATTGTTAGAACAAAATGAAAAATGCAGACTAGAGAGGAGTGGACTTTCTTTGACTTGTGAATTGCAACACGAGGTTAGGGTATTCTCGAGTAGCAAAGTGACTTCGAGAAGGCGACACGATGTCAGGATGTTCCCGAGTAGAGAAGTGACTCCGAGAAGGCGACACGATATTGGGGTGTCCCCGAGTAGCAAAGTGACTCTGATAAGGCAACTTCGAATCAATAGACCTCAAGGTCGGAGGGACTTCAAGAAGGCTATACAGTTTTGTAGTAGAGCTGTTGTGCGTTTTTGAACGCTGTGCTTGAAGCAATATTTTGCCTACACCGGTACAAGAATCCCAAAGACAAATTGCCCCAAAAATAATATTTAAAAAACTCTAGTGTGCACCAATCAGATTCTCCGGTGAACTCCTCGATCTGATCAGGTAAGTGACCTCTTCGGTCTAACGCATGACATGGCTCTACTTACTATCTAAACACCCTCTTGTTATTGTCATATCCTAAATGAACTACAAGAGAGCCTATTTATGAGATTCCTCTAGCAACTCAAGGGTCACAATCTCTTAATGAGGGTAGCTCAAGGGCCTTATCTAAATTCAATAAATCTAGCCCAAGAGTCATCAACTCATAATGAGGGAAGCCCAATGGTTATGTCCAAATTCAATGAATATAGGTCAAGGGTCATTAACCCCTTTCAATGGGAAAAGCCCAAGGATCACCAATCACTAAATGAAGAAAGTCCAAAGGGTTAACAACTCATAATTACAGAATTCTAAAAGTCTTGTTTTCAGATTCAATATAAGATGTTCAAGGGTCTTGGTTGTATTAATCAAACCTATCCCATGTCTAACTAGTTTGCACTTATGGAAGAATTATTAGGTAAAACCATTTTAGCATGTAAAAACTAAATAATATATGATAGTTTGAAAACTATTTTATGTTTTGAAAAATCAATTTTGCACAAAACACTAACAGTTAACAAGTTAGTTTTAAACATAATCTTAAGTATTTGTACTATAGAACAAACACACAAAGGATGGGACGTCTTAAAATTTGGTGTGTTCTATTCATTAGGATCATGGTTGCTCCTCATTCTTCTTTTTTCCAATCATTGTAATTGGCCTATGTTCATTTTCTTGCTTTGCTAGGCAAAACAGGAAGATTTTTTCCCTTCAAAATGAAAAAGAAAGTGGGAAAAAAAGGGAAGGCATGCGCTCGAAAGGGGGATTTGGCAGGGGGTGTTACCAACAAAAAAACTGTGAACTTGAATCCAAGCTCACAACTTTTTTTTACTCGACTAAAACTTGACATAGTTAATAACGTTGCAATCGATTAAATGTTTTTATGTTTGGACAGTATTTATATTTACAACCCCATTTTTTCATGTGTCGTTCTTAAACATGTTTCTTTAACCCAAAATAATAACCTTTTACCTTCCGTTTGTGAGGAGAGAGCGTAAAATGTTGATCTAATAATTATTCCAAACAAGATCCCACATATGCAATAACCTCTTTATCAAGATCAAAGGGAAGGAGAGTTTGGGCATACCTGATTCCATCATGAAAGGGATGTCGAAGGTTGCACAATCTCGAGGACGCCGGAATTGAGGGAGGGAATTTTTCTCTCTAGCCACTAAGTTCTCTTCTTGATTCTTAGAGGAGATGAGATGTCTCCAAGAGAGA
This sequence comes from Agave tequilana, assembly GCA_038442645.1. Taxonomy (NCBI): domain Eukaryota; kingdom Viridiplantae; phylum Streptophyta; class Magnoliopsida; order Asparagales; family Asparagaceae; genus Agave; species Agave tequilana. The sequence continues at coordinate 12,283 of JAVJIF010027225.1, read as the reverse complement.
GATTAACTCATAGTAGTGGAGAGAAAATCCAATCCATGATATTTTTAGGCTCAAGACAATCCTAATTCAATTCATTATAGATTTAGGCCCTTGATCAATATCACGTATTTTACACGTGTAAATGAGATCCTTATTATAAATTTATTTACACGAATGGCTAAGTATAATTGAAACGAGTTTAAACCCAAACCATTAGGCTTAATCAATTTTTTGGTCAAACAACATAGGCTTATAGAGGTAGGTATATAATATCCAATTAAACTTGTGTAGACCCAAATCAATTTAGAGTCTAATCAAAATAAGTCTAACAATCTCCCACTTGGGCCAAACAAGTCATACTGAAAGGATATTATATAAAACTTTATGGTACCAAAACTTTGACCGTCAATAAATCACGGTTCAAAACAATTTGGCCCATTAAGTGCCCTGCCACTGAATATGGCGGTCGTTACCTTTTGTATAATCGAAGTAGGGCCTTCCACATCACAAGTTTCAGAACCCTCAATAACATAGACCAAATATCGACGTGTGGCATGAAAATGTCCTTTGATCAAATAAGGTACAATTTTAACTGGTTTTCACTTTATGACTCCAGTACTTCTAACTTATGACTCCAACGAGTTTAACTTTATGACTCCAATGAGTCCAAATACTAACAAACTCAAATGCGCAAAAAAATAAACTTAAAGAAGTTTAAAGAAAACAATTATCAGTTTATTATCAGAATCAATAAATATACATAAAGTGCACTTAGAAATAATGTTTATTATATAAAATTATCCACTCCCACTAAGCCAGGATATCATCAGGTGCAACCATCCACATATAAGCAACATGCTCCAAGAACACTTTAGGCGACAACTCTTTAGTGAGTGGATCTGTAATGTTTAAGAATAGTACTAATACTTCAACAGATATAATATGATTCCGAACTATATTCGTGATGACAAGAAACTTGATGTTGATATACTTCGACTTTGCTGAACTCTTGTCATTATTGCAGTAGAGCTATATACCTCTATTGTCACAGTGTAGCTATAAAGGCTTCTCGGTTAAATCCACTATCTTCTTGCAATCTGAAAATATAATCTGATGGACTTCCAACTGTCGATTCATCCAGCATAATCTGAATCTGTGTATTAACCAGCTGCAACTGATCAGATTTCCTTAGATAAACATGTAGTCATTGGTCCTCTGTAGATATCATATCACTTTCTTGGTAGTTTTCTAGTTAAGGAAGTACATACCAGATCTCAGTCATATCCTTAACTACCCACCACTGCAAATCCAAGAAGATTTGTCCTATATAGAAGAATAAATACAAATTCTAGACCGCAAGGAGAAACAATTACGGAACAAGATAATTTTCTTGGTGAAGGTATTGTGGAGAAGTCAAAAGATAGAAAAAGCTACTTGGGAGCTGGAGGAGATGTGGAAGTCTCACTTGCAACTATTTCAAGGTATGTTGAGTTTTGAGGACGAAACGCGTGTAAGGGGGTAGAAATGTAACACCCGATTTTAGTTAACATTGTTCAATACCCTAATTTTCGAATTATTAGATATACAATTTTATTTAAATTGTTTCCTTTCTTCAAAATTTAGTGATTTATATGCATATAAATATAATAATTTTCATATATATACACCCCCCACAATGGGTGTATATAGAAAGTTTATGGTATACTAAAGGGCTTGATTTAAAATAATGGCCACACTAATATTTTAATGAGAAGGGTGAGTGGTGGAAGTAGGTCATGAGAGATTAAAATGGAGGTCTAGAATTTCATTATTAATTGAATAGCCAAGTGGATTAGAGAGAGAATTCAGGATGAGCAAAATTAGGGTTGGGTTGCCTTAGATCTAAGTTCCTCCTTCACCCTCACAATTCCTTCACCCTCACCCCTCTCACCTATCTGCAGGCGCACGGGCCCCCTTCCTCCAGCGAGCGCGAGTGGAAGGGGAGGCTCACGACCTCCTCCTGCAGAACGAGCCCGACCCGACCCTATCGAAGGCCAAGTTCGACGAGCACCCCGGGGACGGGGAGGGGAGGTTTCGGGTTTTGGGTGGATGCCAAGTTGTGCTAGTGGGTCTTCTACCTCTAGTCTAAATCTCTCTTGATAGCCAAGATAATTAGAGTAAAAATTTGAACTTTATAAATCTAGAATGTTGATTACTACAAATTGAAGCTAATTAGAGCTCAACCATGATGTTGATTAAGGATCTCCACCGAATTTCTACTTGGGATCGTGTTCGAGCCACCCTAGTGTTGAAGTTTTTCAAGTTCAAGTGAGTAAACTCGAACTCTTAAGCATAATAAATTGTGAACAATGAGATGATTATTAGATCACTAAACAAATTAATAAGTTATTGATCATGGAGATAAAATCGCTGTTTTGTAGAAAATTTACCAATAATTACAAAATATTGTATGGAACATGAATTTAGCGAGCATATGTGAACGGTTGATAGTATACAAGGATGATTCACTTAAAATAAAAGTATGGAGTGGATGGTTCTTTTATTTAAAGATTTAATATAATCAAGTATATATATATGTGTGTGTGTGTGTGTGTGTATTTACGAGTGGTTGTTGCATTACAAGTAATGGAAAAACTTAAGTAACCGGTTCTTTTCTTAAAGATTGAATAGAATCAAGAGCCGGGATAATTCAGACTCAAGGTTGTAGAGTGCCATAATTGTTGATTTATAGAGGGATCCCAACTATCAAAAGCATTAGTAATGTATATTAAAAAGGGAACGGAGCATATCATGTAGTTATAAAAAAGAAGAGTTATGTGTATGTATATATATTATGTAAAATGAATTCAATTGATTATGTAATTACCCTATTGAGATTGTCAAATATGTGATTCCTTTTTTTCTATAGAATGTTACCGAGAATGTGAATGATTAATTAGATAAGATTGTTCTTTTTTATTTGTGATATTATATCATATTGGAGGAAGGGGCCGGGCGGGAGGGGGAAGACGGTGGTGTCATATATATATATATATATATATATATATATATATATATATAGGGAGAGAGGAGATAGAGGAGATAGAAGAAGGTAGCACAGAGATCAGAAGACAAAGGAGCAAGACGGTGCATTGAAGCAGGCCAGGTTAGCTCCCGGTCAACTGCACGGTCGACCGGTAGACCAGTATGCACGATATGCACAGGAATAGCCCGATCGACCGCCTGGTCGATCGTGGCAAGGAGCGGTTGATCGCACGGTTGACCGACTGAAAGCAGGCTGCTCTCTGTTTGGGTCCGGTCGACCGCCCGGTCGACCGTGGACATGGGCCGGTCGACCGACAGACGTGTTTTGACTTTCTTTTGGAATTCAGATTCTTTTTCTGTTTGGGATCGAATCCAATCGGGTTTCCTAAAACCCAGGGACTCTGTGGCTATAAATAACGACTAGAGCCCTCAAGTATTGTATCCCTGAAAATTCCTAAAAGTTCCTTCAAGTATCCCTCTGTATTTGTTTGTATTGATTGCTGAATTAATAAAATCTCTCTCTCCTTTGCCCCGAGGACATAGGCACGTTGCCGAACCTCATTAAATACTGTGTTGATTGCTTTTCTCTATTGTTTCTTTGTTCTTGTCATGTTGGATAGTCTACAGTTGCATCAGTCTCCGCCTGGTTGGTGGATTCCTCAGAGAGATTGTTGTCCTGCGCACAACAATTGGTACCAGAGCATCCCAGGTTAGTCATGAGATCATGTGTCTAAGGGCATCAGTTACTGTTTGGCGGAGATCGTGCGTCGATCTTGGAGCAGCGTTGGGACTGTTTGTAGGATCATGTGTCGATCTTAAAATAGCGTATAGATTGCTCAAGGAATCAATTTGGAGGAGTAGATTGCTTCGGAAACTCTTCGAGGGTTTCGCGTGGAGGTAAAAATCCTATATTTATCTAGTTTGTTTTATCTAACTCTGTTTGTTTCCCATTGCTTTGAGGAATCAGTTGAGAAGATGGCTGGGGAAGGTACATCATCGGGGAAATCTGTAAATCCACATCCGCTGAGGATTGATGTGGTGAAGTTCAACGGCACGAACAACTTCGGTATGTGGAGGTGTGAGGTGATGGATGCACTGACGACATCAAATCTCGAGGACACTCTACTGTAGAGAAGAAGCGCGCATCAACAACTGAAGAAGATTGGGACAAGATGAACAGAACGGCGTGTGGCTTGATCAGGTCTTATTTGACACAAGACATCAAGTATCATGTGTTGCATGAGACTTCTGCGAGACAGCTGTGGGAGATCCTGGAGAAAAAATATCTAACGAAAAGTATAGAATCGCGATTGCAGTTGAAGAGTAAGCTTTATAGTTTTCAGATGCAAATAGGATTGATTGGTAGTGAAAAGTGCATTTTTATCATTACATTTACCATCACATTTTCATATTTATATCTATAATTCTGCACATTTACTAATATTTTATGATTTATTGTGTGCAGGCCTTGAGAAATAAAAATAAAGGAATAAAGCCTCAAAAGAAGCCCAAAAGCCCATGTTTAAAGCCCAATGCAAAAGTTGCAAATTATCAAATGTCAAAGTTGCAAATACCAAGGGCAAAAGTTGCAAATTCTAAAAGAAGAGGGAAGGATAGACTTCTATTCAACCCTAAATACTTGCAGGATGAGGATAAAAGCCAAAGAAGGAGAGTGCAAGGATGAATTCGTTTTGAAAGAGATTTGGGATCTAGGTAACTTGCTTCCCAAGTTATCACGAAATCCCAAGATCAAGAGTCAGGATGCAGCTTCTAGAAAGAAACGCCCAGATAGACGGACCAGGGGAGGCCACGCGCCAAAGCGCGTGGCCAGCCGTCATCACTTGGCCGCGAAAACGCGGCCCAAGCCGCGTTTCCGCGACAATCCTGTCAAATCCAGATACCCATTTTCGTGGGAGAGTTGTGTTGGGACTCTACCTCCTTCTGCTCCTATAAATACCCCCTGCAGTGCAACCGAGAAGAGCGTCCAGAGGCAGAGCCAGAGGGCCAAATCTAGGGTTTTAGGTTTTCTTCTTCTAGTTTAGGTTTTCTTTCCTTTTCTTTTTTGTATCTTTTATGTAAGTGAGGGAGATAGCTATGTTGAGAGTGACACCGATATATGCTTCTCTTCTCTTCATTTGTTTCAAGCAATAAAGGTAATATTTTTCTTTTGTTAATTGCTTTTACTTTCTTTTTGTTTTCTTCTCTTTTTCTATTTTTATCTCTGTTGGTTTGTGATGAGTATGCAAGTGATTTCTAAAGCACAAGTATAACAAGTCTTAGCGAGTGCCAACGATACTTCATGGAGATGTTCTCCTCCTCAAGGTACGTATCAATTCATACTTGCCAAGGCTTGATGATATAATGCGAACAGGGGACTGAGATCGATCCTATGGTTTATGCGTTCATGCCTCCAAAGCAAGGTAGAAAGTGTTAAGATTTCATATTTTTCTTCAACCAAACTGAGGTTAGTGTTTCTTCCTTTTCTTTTCTTTTCTTTTATTCTTGTAGATTAAATCACAACACTTCTCCCAATTCTTTCTTTTCCGACTCATTGTAAAATACTGCTTTCTTTCTAAACTAACTTTAATTAATATTTTCTTATTTCCTTTTAATTAACTAAAAAAAAAGAGAAATTTTTAGAGATAACTTACAAACGCTTCCATCGCTAGTCCCTCCCTGAGGATCACGACCCGCATAAGCCATTGCTACCGCGGATTCGAATTTAGAACCTTGCACAACTACTTCTAAATCTAACATCTTTATTTTTGTTGCACAGGTAAATCTCAATCAAGGATGTTTCATCAATGAACACTTGAATCGCTACACGAAACTTCTTACAGATCTAGTTAATGTGGATGTGAAAATTGATGAAGAGGATAAGGCGGTAATCCTATTGAATTCTCTTCCTAGGGAAGTGTATGGGACCTTTACTCTTACATTGATCAATGGAAGAAAATCCCTTAACTACAGTGAGGTGTCTGCTACTCTTGTGAGTTATGAAGCAAGGAGATAGGATAGACTGTCTTCTTCGGAGAACATAACAACAGAGGCATTGGTAGTAAGAGGCAGGAGTTCTAATAGGAAGGAAAGAGATGATCAGGGAAGATCGAAGTCCAGATCAGGCTTCAGAGATCTGAAGAAGAATCAGTGCGCCTTGTACAAGGAGATAGGGTACTAGAAAGTTGATTACTTGAAGGCCAAAGGTAAGAAGATGGAGTCAAAGACCGAGGCGAATCTCGCACAGGCAGATGGATCAGATTCAGACTCATCGGTATTTCTCTCTCAGTTACTACTCTTACTGTTGATTACTCAGATAATACTGAGTGGATCTTGGATACCAGAGCCACCTATCATGTGTGCCCAAAGTTTTCTAGCTTTGAGAAGCTAGATGAATGTAACACGGTCATGGGTGATGATCATCCGTGTAATATAGAAGAGATAGGTATAGTCCATGTCGACATGGTTGATGAGATAATACGAGAACTGAAGGAGGTGAGGTATGTATCTCAACTCAAAAGGAATCTTATCTCTGTTGGCGCTTTGAAAGCATTGGGTCTTGTGATATCTATATGAGATGGTGTTCTCAAGATAATCAAAGGCTCAATGGTGGTGATGAAGGACGTCCGTCGGAGCAATCTCTACTACTTGAAGGGTAGTACGGTTACAGGTCAGGTGGAGACTTCTAGTTCTTCAGATGATGTTTGCACAAAGGTCTGACAGGTGAAGGTCAGACAAGGAGGTGAAATATCGTTGCAAGCTCCTGCAAAGAAGGGATCATTGGAAGGGGCTGCTACCTGCAACTTGGAGGGTGAATGATTAGTCTCTAAAACTGCATATTTCATACCACATCTTCACATTTATTTTATATTAAATTCTGCTAATAATACCTCTCTTTCATGTTTCTAGATTCATGACATGAAATGAAGAAGAAGACCCTAAATCACCATTTAATTGGTGATTAAAAGCCTACATGAATAGCCATTGACTTTGGAGGGCTGTTTTATCAAAACCGGGGGCCAATTTCTAGAAACTGGGACCTGCAACTGACAGGGGATAGACGGGACAGCGCGCGGCCCGAAGCGCTGCGCGCGCGGCTTTGGAAGAGCCGCAGAAATGCGGCTATGACCGTGTTTCCCCGCGGCCGTACGGGCGCGGCCGCGCCCGTACTTTGGGCCAGGGTTTGCCCCCTGCCCCCTTTCTCTGGTGCCTATATATCCCCTGGGGTTCTATATTGAGAGATATGCAGAGTTTAGGGTAGTGTTCATCTCCATTTTGTAGTTTAGGGTAGTTTAGGTTAGTGCTCTTCTTCTTCCTCCTTTGTATTTTTCATTTCTTTTAGATCTTGTAATAGGAGAGAGAGTGGTATATGGTGAGGAAGCAAGAGTGCTTGTAATAGAAGGTGACAATTTATGAAAGGTACTCTCATAACTTATCTTTGTTTTCTTCTCTCAATCCCTTTTACATGTGTAGCTAATTTTTCTCTCATGGCAACTAATTACTAACCACTAACTAGTCTAAATTCTTAGTTGATAATCCACATGAATGTAATAGCCTCTAGTTGGTCGTGCTCTTGCAAGAGCCATTGATGGCTCATGATAATGATCTAACACTCTAACATTTAAATCTCTAACAAGCTAACATTACTTTATTTCATGCTTGTTCTTATTGGGTTTTGATGATTTAAGTGTAGCTTGCACTTGTTGGTTGAATTTGGATGTGAAAGTTAACATATGAGCCATGCTTTGTAACGCTCTTGAATTAAGGACTAGTGATTGCCAAGGATACATGTGAGGCAACTATCACTAAGAGGTTAGCATGTTAGTGGAGTCATTAGTAGTTAGTAGCCATGGGTTTTCTTTATCTTTTTACTTTGTTTTAGAAATACTTTCAAAAATCACAAACATTTTATCTTCTATGTTCCCACTTCTTCGTGTTTCACCGTACTTCTCTTTTCCATTCTTTGTTTTTTTTTTTCTTTCATTCTTTTAAACATTGAAGAACTTTTAACACACAAGTGAACATTCTGGTAAAGCTTCTATCGCCTCTCGTCCTTATGGATTCGACTCTTTTTAGCCTCTATGCTATAACGGAAGTATCGAGGAAGCCAAAGTACTCACACTTCAAATATCAATTTCAAAACATACACTTTTTGTGTGCGATTTTCCCCCGATCAGTGAACACAGCGTTCCGGACAAGAAAAAGGTGAAATTCAGTACCAGAATTCACCGCTCAGAAGGTCTTCTTGATTGTGTTCATGTAAGCGTTTGGGGACCTGCTAAGACTGCATCGCTTGGAGGTCACAGGTATTTTGTCTCTTTTATTGATAATTTATCTAGGCATTGTTGGATATATCCCATAAGACAAAGGTGTGAAGCGCTAGATATGTTGGTGAAGTGAAAAGGAAGAATAGAAAAGCAGACAGGTAGGAAGATCAAGGAGTTACAGATTGGTAATGTTGAAAGAGACATGAACCAATTCGTATAATTTAGCCAGAATACTGGTATTGGTACTCACTTCACAGAAGGTATTCATGGGCTGGCTAAGGAAATAAACCGTTCCTTGCTGGAGAAGGTTCGGTGCTTATTGTCTAATGCAAGATTAGACAAATCGTTTTGAGCTGAGGCGATTGTGTATGCTAGCCATCTCATAAATGAATCGACTGCGATAGGAGGTAAAACTCCATTGGAAATTTAGTCTAGGAAAGCTGCTCAAGATCATGATTTGCTGCGGGAATTTAAAAGTCCGACCTACTTCAGTGCCAAAGATGGCATAGTGAATCCGCGAGCAAAAAAGTTTGTGTTTTTGGGTGTCAAGAGAAATATGAAAGGCTGCAGGCTATGCGACCTCGAAAACAAGAAGATCGTGATGAGTTTAGCATGTCATGTTTAATGAGACTTCAGTGTTGAAGTCTACCGTCTCTCAGCAGGTAGAGAGGACGAAGACCAAGGAAGTATCGCAGCGGGTGGAGGTTGATGCTACTCCACCATCTCCAGTTGGTTCGGTTTCAGTGAAGACTTCACACCGATGTGACACCGGGTGGAGATTATGTAGCCAGGATTGATATTGAACAGGTTAAAGAAAATGATGAGAATATCGAATTGTTTGCAGCCATTGGAATCAAGGTAAAACCACGCATGTAGGTGAAGAAGCATGAATCTCAAGTTTGTGACTGCGACAAGCTCAAGTTGAAGGCCGTTGTTTTCCATTACGGTAGTGAGGAGATTAATATGACTCAGTCAGATAGGTTCGCTGTTGAATATTCAGGTACAGGTGCTTGAACTTGATTGAGCTCATTTAAATGAACTACGATTAGCTTGATCCATTGGGTAAGGTACGTAGGCAGCCGTAAAGCCGCAGCCACATTTGGTGATGCAACTTATATGAAGCTGTTTGGGTTCTCGAGAAGCTGATTGGAACTTCACGTAGAGGTGGAGAGACTTCACGTAGAGGTGAAGTGTTATGGCTAGTTGGACTTCACGTAGAGGTGAGGTGTTGTAATCTCGATGAACAATTAATCTTCTGGTGAGAAGATATTTGAACTTGCATAGGAGAGGTGTGCATCCAGTTTGTTAAAGTCGATGATGGTATTCGGTGTGCTCTACTTAGACTTGATTGGACCGTCAGTTGAAGACATGAAGACAGGAGAAGAGCTAGTCAGTGTTGACTCATGATGAGTTCTTCGTGAGGTCATGTAGTTGCTGAGTAGGAGACACGTTCGGTGATCGACATGTATAGAAGTTCTCCTCAGGTGAAGTGTAGGGAAGACATGTGTGGTGCATTCTAGTTGATAGCTGAGCTAAAGGTTCCAAGATGAGATCGTGTGTCGATTTCGCCGAGATCGTGTGTCGATTACGCCAGGTGATAGACTGGAGTTCGTTGGAGATCGGCTCAGATTTGAAAAATCTTCATCGAGGTGGAGTTTGTAGGGAGAGAGAGGAGATAGAGGAGATGAAAGAAGGTAGCACAGAGATCAGAAGACAAAGGAGCAAGACGACGCATTGAAGCAAGCCAGGTTAGCTCCCGGTCGACTGCACGGTCGACCGGTGGAGAAGGCCGGTGACCGCCCGTCGATCAGTATGCACGACATGCTCAGGAATCGCCCGGTCGACCGTGGCCAGGAGCGGTCGACCGCACGGTCGACCGACTGAAAGCATACTGCTCTCTGTTTGAGTCTGATTGACCGCCCGGTCGACCGTGGACATGGGTCGGTCGACCGGCCGGTCGACTGACAAACGCGTTTTGGCTTTCCTTTTGGGATTCAGATTCCTTTTCTGTTTGGGATCGAATCCAATCGGGGTTTCCTAAAACCAGGGACTCTGTGGCTATAAATAAGGGTTAGAGCCCTCATGTATTGTATCCCTGAAAATCCCTGAATGTTTTCTCAAGTATCCCTCTGTATTAGTTTGTATTGATTGCTGAATCAATAAAATCTCTCTCCTTTGCCCCGAGGACGTAGACACGTTGCCGAACCTCGTTAAATACTGTGTTGATTGCTTTTCTCTATTGTTTCTCTATTCTTGTCGTGTTGGGTATGTCTCCAGCCGCATCAGTTTCCGCCTGGTTGGTGGATTCCACAGAGAGGTTGTTGTTCTACGCACAATAATATATATATATATATATATATATCACATATTATAACAGAGGAAGGGGCCGGGCGGGAGCCGGTAGGAGGGGGAGGACGGTATCTTTCATTTTGTATTCTAAATCATGTATGATTGTACAAAATGTTTGTATTATCGATTGTGATTTGTAGAAACTCACTGAAATACAAAGTATAAAAATTCAAGAAGTTATTCGCTTGCTAATATAATGAAGGGTCTTTCTCATATGTACTCCTCAAATCTTTCATATTTTCAAATTTACTCCCCAAATCTTCATAATATCTGAATTACTCATCAAATTCTTTTATATTTTCAAAATTACACCAATAGACCAAAATTACTCCACTACCCCTAGGCTCTCTCTCCTCTCCTTTCTCTCTTTTCCTCTCTCTTCTCTCTAGTTTACCTTCTCTTCCTTTAGATCCTACTAAACTCACAGCGTGGTTCTTGACCTCCAAGGCTCCATTTTTCTATTAACAATTGTAAATTAGTTTACTCACTGAGCTGTCAAGCTCACTCCGTTTCTTTCCATATCTTTCAGAGTTGGATAAAGGTAAAGGACCAGCCTAAATTCTGGAACTTGAGAGATGGGATGAATGACTATGTTGCACATTGCTTATGTTAATCATTTTTTTGTATTTTGTTTACTCTTGGTACTATACTGACTAAACGCATATGTATAGACCTGATATATGTAAGTTGGCACTTGGTGCTCACTGATGGGAACATAAGTTTTTTGTATAAATGATGGATATATAGTATTCTGGATAAGAACTTGCAGTGTACTCTCAGTATTGATGGTGGATGGAACTATACCTCTAGGGTGGATGTTATGTTGTTATTGCAAAGGACACTTGTGGATCATAATTGGATAGTATGGGTGGATGCGAAGTTATATGATGCTGATTCTTAATTATGTTGAAATATAAGTAGGACGTGTGAGCTAAAATTGTATGTTGAAAAATAAGTAGGCCGTGTGGGCCGAAAACGTTATGTTGTTATGACAGATCTATATATTAGAAGAGGTGCTGTCGAAAATTTTGGAAAAATTTAAGGGATTATGATTAAATTGGGTGTTATTAAACTAATCGTATAATAAAATCTGGGACCGTTATACAGATTGTCCTGAAGATTATAGTAATAACTGGTTAGATAATTTACTAATGTAGTGTTACCAATTTTTTGTTTCTCTTGCTTCATCCCGTTTGATTTCGTTACTTGTCGTAAATTATACTTCTTATTGTATATGTATATTACTTTAGACTCTTTATCTGACTCTACTCACTGAGCTGTTGAGCTCACCCCCCTCTGATTAATGTTATGCAGGTTGCGTTGAGGCGAGGGCCCAGCTTTAATTGCGTGGATATAGCTTTGAAATTTACCGAGAAAGATCTTTTCCTGTGAAACTAAATCATGATGAAACCTTGATTTGTTTTAAGTTCATATATATGATTGTTAGCTGTGATAGATGTATTGTACATACATGTGTTGGAGTAATATCTTGCTAGTTGGGTTGATGTAGATATATATTTATATACTCATTTTGATGATTGATGATTTGAATCGTATGGATTGTGTATCCATGTAAGTAGGCGATGTCAAGTCGAAATTATGAATTGAGTATGCATACAGATGATATTTTATGAGATGGTCTACTTAATGGTTAGATTTTGGTGACA